>SJYQ01096197.1:0-60339 GCA_006410935.1 Redunca redunca | reverse complement strand
ACTGTGGAAAATTCTGAAAGAGATGGGAATACCAGACCACCTGACCTGCCTCCTGAGAAATCTGTATGCAGGCCAGGAAGCAACAGTTAGAACTGGACATGGAACAACAGACTGGTTCCAAATAGGAAAAGGAGTCCGTCAAGGCTGTATATTGTCACCCTGCTTATTTAACTTCTATGCAGAGTACATCATGAGAAACGCTGGGCTGGAAGAAGCACGAGCTGGAATCAAGATTGCTGGGAGAAATATCAATAACCTCAGATATCCAGATGAGACCACCCTTATGGCAGAAAGTGAAGAGGAACTAAAAAGCCTCTTGATGAAAGTAAAAGAGGAGAGTGAAAAAGTTGGCTTAAAGCTCAACATTCAGGAAACGAAGATCATGGCATCTGGTCCCATCACTTCACGGGAAATAGATGGGGAAACGGTGGAAACAGTGTCAGACTTTGCTTTTTTGGGCTCCAAAATCACTGCTGATGGTGATTGCAGCCATGAAATTAAAAGATGCTTACTCCTTGGAAGAAAAGTTATGACCAACCTAGACAGCATATTCAAAAGCAGAGACATTACCTATGGTTTTTCCTGTGGTCATGTATGGATGTGAGAGTTGGACTGTGAAGAAGGCTGAGTGCTGAAGAACTGATGCTTTTGAACTGTGGTGTTGGAGAAGACTCTTGAGAGTCCCTTGGACTGCACGGAGATCCAACCAGTCCATTCTGAAGGAGATCAACCCTGGGATATCTTTGGAAGGACTGATGCTAAAGCTGAAACTCCAGTACTTTGGCCCCCTCGTGTGAATGGTTGACTCATTGGAAAAGACTCTGATGCTGGGAGGGATTGGGGGCAGGAGGAGAAGGGGACGACCGAGGATGAGATGGCTGGATGGCATCACTGACTCGATGGACGCGAGTCTGGGTGAACTCCGGGAGTTGGTGATAGACAAGGAGGCCTGGTGTGCTGCGATTCACGGGGTCACAAAGAGTCAGACACGACTGAGCGACTGAACTGAACTGAACTGAACACTCGTTTGTGACCCGAGTCACAAACTCGACTGTAGCCCGCCAGGCTTCCCAGTTCATGGGATTTCCCAAGGAAGAATACTGGAGTGATCACGACTTCCTCCTCCATCCCTGACCCAGGGATTGAGCCCGAATCTCCTGCATACCACTGCAGCACCTGCGAAGACCTAATGGTTGGAGTAAGTAAGTAAATGTCAGTCTCTCAGTCGTGTCCAGCTCTCTGCAACCCCATAGAGTGAAGAGCCTCTTGATGAAAGTGAAAGAAGAGAGTGTAAAAGATGGTTTAAAGCTCAGCATTCAGAAAACCAAGATCATAGCATCTGTTCCCATCACTTCATGGGAAATAGATGGGGAAACAGTGGAAACCATGGCTGACTTTAGTTTTCTAGGCTCCAAAATCACTGCAGATGGTGATTGCCACCATGAAATTAAAAGACGCTTGCTCCTTGGAAGGAAAGTTATGACCAACCTAGACAGCATATTTAAAAGCAGAGACATTACTTTGCCAACAAAGGTCCGTCTAGTCAAGGCTATGGTTTTCCCAGTGGTCATGTATGGATGTGAGAGTTGGATTATAAATAAAGCTGAGTGCTGAAGGACTGATGCTTCTGAACTGTGGTGTTGGAGAAGACTCTTGAGAGTCCCTTGGACAGCAAGGAGATCCAACCAGTCCATCCTAAAGGAGATCAATCCTGGGTGTTCATTGGAAGGACTGATGTTGAAACTGAAACTCCAATCCTTTGGCCACCTGATGCAGAGAGCTGACTCATTTGAAAAGACCCTGATGCTGGGAAAGATTGAGGGCAGGAGGAGAAGGGGATGACAGAGGATGAGATGGCTGGATGACATCACCACCTCGATGGACATGTGTTTGGGTAAACTCCGAGAGTTGGTGATGGACAGGGAGGCCTGGTGTGCTGCAGTCCATGGGGTCACAAAGAGTTGGACATGACTGGGCAACTGAACTGAACTGAACTGAGAGTGTAGCTGGCCGGGCTCCTCTGTCCATGGGATTCTCCAGGCTAGAATATTGGAGTGGATTGCCATTTCCTTCTCCAGGGGATCTTCTCGGCCCAGGGATTGAACCCGGGTCTCCCGCATTGCAGGCAGATTCTTTACCATCTGAGCCACCAGGGAAACCAGATAGTGAATGAGCCACACTCAGTGTTTTGAGGAGGGCATGGCAACCTACTTCAGTATTCTTGCTGGGAAGATCCCAGGGACAGAGGAGCCTGGCGGGCTGTGGACCATGGGGTCTCAAACAGTCGGACACACTGAGGTGAAACTGAACGCTGCTTCTTTAGTGCGGAAGCAGCCACACACTAGACACGGCGGGAAACCCAGCACCACGGCAGAGCAGGAAAATTAAATGCATCAGCGAGAAGGGGCGCCTGCAAAGCCTCAAGCCACGGCGCTCTGCATCGACCTGGAGACGCTGCAGCCCACTGGGCTGTGCCAGAGTTCCCCTCACCAGCCTTTGCACTCCCCTTGCCCGGGTCCCTTGTCCCTCAGTAACTTGCCTTTCTTCAGCTTATTTTACAGAACTAGCTTCTGGAAGTCAGACTTCCGCCTGTCATGGAAGGGCAAATATTAACAGAAGATGAACAAAATTGGGTTCACACCTAACAGGAGTTTTAAAAAAGGCTTGAAGTCTGTCATAACGACCTTTAAGTAGAATGTCATAAGATCTCTGATGATGCTTCCCTTCGTGGGTTCCCGGACTCCCAGGTGCAGTTAAGAAGGCCTTAAAAACATGGTAATAAAAATCTTTAATAATTTTTTCTTTCTTTTGGCCATGCTGTGCACCACATGGTCCCCAAGCCAGGGGTCGACTCTGTGCCCTGAACTGGGAGTGTGGAGCCTTAGCCACCAGGCCAGCAGGGAAGTCTGAGGGGCACTTTATTCTGGCTTTCACGTGTTAGAAGGTTAAAGAAAATCAAACAGTCGTTTCTGTTATGGCCTCATAGGATAACCAAAAGGTCATTTCATTTTTCTTCACAGAAAACCCTTCCATAGGAAACCTGACTTCTTTCTGCTTCCTAGTTTACTGAGATGTGACTGGCGCGTAACGCTGCGTTAGTTTGAGGGGCCACCTGAGTTTAGGGAGGATCATTGGCATGTAGTTGGTTAACAGTGCAGTGTTAGTTTCAGGCTAAAGTGACTCAGTTATCCGCATACTCACTCTTTTTCAGATTCTTTTCTCATACGGGTTATTACACAAATCTGAGTAGAGTTCCCTACGCTATTCTTGTTGGTTATCTATTTTATGTACATCAGGGTGCATACGCTAATCCCAAATTCCTAATTTATCTGTCCCTGCCATGTTGCCCCTTTGCTAACTATAAATTTGTTTTCAAAACCTGTTAGTGTTTTTTTTTTTTGTAAATAAGTTCATTTACATCAGATGACTGGATAAATGCATATTCTGCAAAATGATTGCCACAATATATCCATCACCTCACACAGTTACAATCTGATTTTTATTATGATGAGAACTTTTAAGATCTATTCTCTTAGCAACTCTAAACACATAATACAGTCTTGTTAACTACAGGTAATGCTGTACGTCACGTCCCCGGGACTTACGTATTTTTATAATTGTGATTTTTGACCCACTTCACCCATTTTGTTCCCCAGCACCCACTTCTGGCAATCATCTGTTCTCTGTATCTATGAGTTTGCAGAAATCAAATGCTGCTGCTGCTGCTGCTAAGTCGCTTCAGTCGTGTCCGACTCTGTGCGACCCCATAGATGGCAGCCCACCAAGGCTCCTCCATCCCTGGGATTCTCCAGGCAAGAACACTGGAGTGGGTTGCCATTTCCTTCTCCAGTGTGCATGAAAGTGAAAAGTGAAACTGAAGTCACTTAGTCGTGTCTGACTCTTAGCGGCCCCGTGGACTGCAGCCCACCAGGCTCCCCGTCCGTGGGCTTCTCCAGGCGAGAGCACTGGAGCGGGTGCTGTTGTTAAAGATTCATTCAAGCGCAAGAGCCACAAATAAAAATAAAGAATGTGTGATGTTCTGGGTTTCTGACTTAGTAAGAATAGAATGCTGGATTTCTAATTTAAAACAAAGATGCAACAAACAGCAAAGGTTTACTGTATAGCACGGGGAACTATAGTCAATATCTTATAATGACCAGTAACGGAAAGTAATCTGAAAAATAATATATGTCAACCAAATCACGCCGCTGTGCACCTGAACCACTGTAAGTCAACTATACCTAAATAAAGTATACACATTAAAAAAAAGCTTAAAAAGAAAAGGTTGCGAAGCTCCAGTTTTGATCATCTCCTTACCTCACAGAGAAGAACACAGGTTGTGTGATGTCAGGTGACAGCTGTTTCGTGGGGCAAACTGTCCCGGCCTGTGTCAGCGGTTGGTCCGCGGCCCCAGAGCTGCCCTCCCTGCGTGGAAAAGCCATCTGGTGACAGGGAAACTTCCTTAACTTCAGACAAAGGTAGGGAGTAAGAAAGAGTGGTGGACGTTATAGGGAGGGGAAATTTTTTGTTCTGCATAACAAAAAACTTTTAAACATCAGGTGGAACTGTTCAACCAGAGAAAGTGTGTGGAATAACCGTACAAAAATAAAGAAAACTTACAGTACGTCGAGGCGGAGGCTGAATGGCTGCCCTTGGTCGCCCCTAGGTCCTCTTCAGGCTCCTAACGCAGGGCTGTTCCCGTGCCCGCGCCCTCCGCGCTGTTCTGGAGCGCTGAGCTGCGCCATCCTCGTCCACAGACGTGTGTTAAGCAGAGAAGCTGAAGCGCGATTTCTGACCCGTTCGCCTTTCCCACTGCTGACCGCCTGGGGCGCACGAGCCTTCCTCGGACCCGAGACCGGACGGCGACCCCGGACCGCCGGCCGCAGGGACGCGGCCCGGCGCGGGGCGAGGGCGCAGACGGCCCTCCCGCCGCTGACCGCCTCCGCGGGAGGCCAGCACGCCAGCCCGGATGGCGCATCGAGATCGCACCGGAGGCCGAATTCTGCTAGGGTTATGGGAAAAAACAATTTCTAAAATGTGGGTAATTTTAAAAGTCTTTACTGAACTTGTTATAATGCTGTTCCTGTTTCATGTTTTGGCCGCTCGGTTCCTGAGCAGGGATGGAACCCACCTTGCACGCCCCCACCCGCGTGGAAAGGGGAAGTCTTAACCACGGGAGGGAAACACAGAGCCAGGAAAATATTCACGGCGTTTAATCTGCACGGATAGCGCAGATTCTTTCCCTGAATTGAGAACTGACCCTTCGCCACCGCCGGTCCCATTTTCTGAGCTCCACTCCTCATCTGCGGGACATAGCGTTTGTTCCGGAGCAGGAAGACGGACAGGGAACAGGAAAGAAAGCGGAGGTGCGGGGGCGCGGGGGTGGGTGCGGGGAGACAGAGGGGCGGGGGAGACGCGCCCAGCCCTCGGAAGGGAACGCCGGCCGGGAAGGTTGATGGCAGGAGGAGCCGGGAGCGACAGAGGACGAGATGGCTGGGTGGCATCACCGGCGCGCTGTCAGGAGCTTGAGCAGCTCTGGGAGTTGGCGATGGGTAGGGAAGGCTGGCGCGCTGCAGTCCACGGCGTCGCCAAGAGTCGGACACCACTGAGCCACTGAACTGAACTGACCCACCTGGGGAAATCAGATAGGAAATAACAGCTTGCACAAACACCTTCCTTTTACACCTCTGCCCCACAGGAGACAATCGGCCGCTCCTCCTCTGGCAACAGGCCTCACAGCAAACGGGGAAGCTGCAATGTCTCTGATTCACCCCCTAGAGAAGCAGTAGCTTTGCGAAGGCGGCCACACGGCGAGTGGCAGCTGTTCTGACCGCATCACTGAACTGCGCACATTTCTCCGACGGATCCCCGCGGCGGACATCATAAAAGCCAAATTCTTCGTCCCAGCCCACCCCACCCTGCCTCACCTCCAGGAATTTTCACGGAGAAGTTTTTCAGCTCCAGCCCGCAGTTCCCGGACTTTACACATTCCTTTACTTGGAATGCCCTTCCTCCAGGCGGAGCTCTCTCCCCCATCTATCGGGAGGCTTCCCAGGAGGCGCTAGCGGTAAAGAACCCGCTTGCCGATGCAGAAGAAACAAGAGACGCAGGTTCAGTCACCGCGTTGGGAAGATCTCCCAGAGGAGGGCGTGGCAACCCACGCCAGTATTCTCGCCTGCAGAATGCCAAGAACAGAAGAGCCTGGTGGGCTACAGCCCATGGGGTCGCAAAGGGTTGGAAGAGGGGTGTTTGCTATGGCCAGTGGGTTGTCTTGGCAAAACTCTGTTAGCCTTTGCCCTGCTTCATTCTGTACTCCAAGGGCAAACTTGCCTGTTACTGAAGGTATTTCTTGATTTCCTATTTTTGCATTCCAGTCCCCTATAATGAAAAGGACATCTTTTTGGGGTGTTAGCTCTAGAAGGTCTTGTAAGTCTTCATAGAATCGTTCAACTTCAGCTTCTTCAGCGTTCCTATTTGGGGGATAGGCTTGGATTGACATGATATTGAATGGTTTGCCTTGGAAACGAACAGAGATCATTCAGTCGTTTTTGAGACTGCATCCAAGTACTGCATTTTGGACTCTTTTGTGGACTATGATGGCTACTCCATTTCTTCTAAGGGATTCTTGCCCGCAGTAGTAGTTATAGTGGTCATCTGAGTTAGAATCACCCGTTCCAGCCCATCTTAGTCCTGTGATTCCTCAAATGTCAGTGTTCACGCCTGCCATCACCTGTTTGACCACTCCAATTTACCTTGATTCATGGACCTGACATTCCAGGTTCCTATGCAATATTGCTCTTTACAGCATCGGAATTTACTTCTTTCACCAGTTACATCCACAACTGGGTGTTGTTTTTCCTTTGGCTCCGTCTCTTCATTCTTTCTGGAGTTATTTCTCCGCTGATACGAACAAAGCTAGCGGACGTGATGGAATTCCAGTTAAGCTATTTCAAATCCTAAAAGATGATGCTGTGAAAGTGCTGCACTCAATATGCCAGCAAACTTGGAAAACTCAGCAGTGGCCACAGGACTGGAAAAGGTCAGTTTTCATTCCAATCCCAAAGAAAGGCAATGCCAAAGAATGCTCAAAATACCGCACAATTGCACTCATCTCACACTCTAGCAAAGAAATGCTCAAAATTCTCCGAGCCAGGCTTCAACAGTACGTGAATGGTGAACTTCCAGATGTTCAAGCTGGAGGAACCAGAGATCAAATTGCCAGCATCCGTTGGATCATTGAGAAAGCAAGAGAGTTCCAGAAAAACATCTACTTCTGCTTTATTGATGATGCCAAAGCCTTTAACTCTGTGGATCACAACAAAATGTGGAAAATTCTGGAAGAGATGGGAATACCAGACCACCTGACCTGACCTGTCTCTTGAGAAATCTGTATGCAGGTCAGGAGGCAACAGTTAGAACTGGACATGGAACAACAAGCTGGTTCCAAATTGGGAAAGGAGTATGTCAAGGCTGTATATTGTCACCCTGCTTATTGAACTTCTATGCAGAGTACATCATGAGAAATGCTGCTGGATGAAGCACAAGCTGGAATCAAGGTTGCCAGGAGAAATATCAATAACCTCAGATATGTAGATGACACCACCCTTATGGCAGAAGGTGAAGAAGAACTAAAAAGCTTGTTGATGAAAGTGAAAGAGGAGCGTGAAAAAGTTGGCTTAAAACTCCATTCAGGAAACTAAGATCGTGGTATCTGGTCCCATCACTTTATGGCAAAGAGGGGGAAACAATGGAAACAGTGACAAACTTTATTTTGGGGGGCTCCCAAATCAGTGCAGATGGTGACTGCAGCCATGAAATTACAAGGCGCTTACTCCTTGAAGGAAAGTTATGACCAACCTAGACAGTATATTACAAAGCAGAGACATTACTTTGCCAACACAGGTCCGTCTAGTCAAGGCTATGGATTTTCCAGTGGTCATGTATGGATGTGAGAGTTGGACTGTGAAGAGAGCTGAGCACCGAAGGACTGCTGCTTTTGACCTGTGGTGTTGGAGAAGACTCTTGAGAGTCCCTTGGGCTGCAAGGAGATCCAACCAGTCCATCCTAAAGGAAATCAGTCCTGAATATTCATTGGAAGGACTGATGTGGAAACTGAAACTCCAATCCTTTGGCCTCCTGATGCAGCGAGCGGACTCATTTGAAAAGACCCTGATGCTGGGAAAGATTGAGGGCAGGAGGAGAGGGGACGACAGAGGGTGAGATGGCTGGATGCCATCACCACCTCGGTGGACATGGGTTTGGGTGGACTCCGGGAGTTGGTGATGGACAGGGAGGCCTGGCGTGCTGCGGCCATGGGGTCGCAGAGTCGGGCACGCCTGAGCGCCCGCAGGACCGCCGCGGCCGGGCGCGGGCCCTTTAAGGGCGGGGCGCGGCCCAGGTGGGGGCGGGCCCGTCGGAGCCGCGCCCGGAGCCCGTCGGGAGCGCGGGCGGCCTCGCGGGGCCGCGGACGCTCCTGCTCGCCGGGCCGCCGCCTCTTCCGGCCGCTCACCTGGGCCCCGGCCGCGGCGCCAGGATGAAGGACCGGCTGGAGCAGCTGAAGGCCGTGAGTCCGGGGCGGGCGGCGGGCGGCGGCTCCCCCCGGCCGCGGCCCGGGCCGCGCTGCCCCTGGACGCCCCGCGCCCGGCCGGCCGGCGTCTGGCGGGAGCTGGGGGCCCGGGGCGTCCAGAGGGGCTCCCCCCGGGGTCGGGGGCGCCCCCGGCCTCTCTCGCCGTGGGGGGCGCTGAGCCCGCGCCCCCGAGAGAGCAGCTCCCGCGGGCGACCGCCTGGCCGCGAGCTGATCGGTTCAGCGCCTCGGCCCCCCGCCGTCTGTGATGATTAGCCCCCCGCCCGCGACCCCCATCCGTGGGACGGCTGTGATCAGAGCCAAGGACCTGCAGGGAGTCGGCCGCCAGCCCTGCTGGGTGGAAGCGGCGAAGCCTTCGGCAACCTTCGCTTCTGAACTTGTTTCCTTATCTGTCGAAGGAAGGTTATTGGTACCCTAGAGATTTGTGTTGAGATCGGATGATGTAATCGGGCTTAGTACAGAGAAGGGGTAAAGCGTGGGTTTTTACGTGCAATGTTACTCGTTGAATAAGTAATTACTGAGTGTTCTCTATGGGGCAGACCCAGTGCTGAGCCCTGGGGACTGGGTGGCTCAGGGTCTGTCTTAGGGCGTTTAAGATCTAGCCGTTGATGCAGCGCCGTCCCATCTACTTGGGAGCCTGTAGGAGCGCGGCGCTCAGGCCTGCCTCCAGAGTGAGGGAACCAGAATCTGATTATCCATAAGTCTCTCTAGGCGATCATGCGCACACTGAATGAAGTCTGAGCACCAGGGGTCTGGATAGAGGGGTCGCCTCCCCGCTCCCCTGCCCGTGACCTTGGAGCCTGTTTTGTCATCTGTGAAATGGGTGTTCCTGAGGACTAAAACCAAGAGAGCTCGCACAGCCCTGTTTATGGGGCATGGGGCACCCAGGACTAAGCCCTGGCGAATCTCACGCTGGCCACTGTGAAATCTCCTCGGAAAAGTGAAGCCGTGGGCAAGCGTGAGGGAGTGCTGGGCTGAGGTCACAGTTGCTTTCCTTCCCTGCCCTCCCCCGAGCTGGGACCTTCCTGACCCTTTCACCTCTCTAGTAGGACTGCGTTGGAGGCGGGGGAGGGAAGGGGACGGTCGCTGGTGGTGGGTGTCAGCCGCCTCGCTGCCTCCTTGCCCTGTCTGAGCCTCACAACAGCCCTGAAATGACAGAGCAGGAGGGGCCGCCTCTATCTGTAAACAGCGGAAGGCTAGAGCTCAGCCCTGGGAGGACGAATGTCCCGGGTTCCGGGGAGGACGGGAGCCGATCCAGGGAGGAGCCAGGCTCCTGACCTCTCCCTGAGCCTTTGCCCCAGAGGCAGAGAGCAAAGCAGAGCGTGATGTTGAAGACCCACGGGTCCAGCACAGTCCGCAGTCATGGGGCAGTGCAGAGCTGGTCTGCGGGAGAGGCAGTGGCCTTACTTAAGTGAGGAAGTCCATTTCCAGGGCAAGATGCCCTTTCAACAGACAGCAGAGAGCCTCAGTTGAGCCCCGAGTCCCAAGTATAAATTCAGCTTGTTGGGAGGAACCCAAGCAAGTCCCTTTTCTTCTCCGAGCCTCAGTGTTACCGTCTGTAAAATGGCGCCAATGCTGCGTCTCTTCCTTTTTCTCCCGGGACAGGAGTGAGATTGTAGACGGAGCTGTGAGGCTGGGGGAGTGGCCGTGCAAAGAGGCTGGGGCTCGGGTTCAGGAGATCCTGGCTGTGGCTTTGCCGCCGAGCGCCTGCCCCTGGGTGCCACTGCGCCTCACTGCTCCTCTCACGCCACTTTGTAACACAGCTGGAGTTCGGTGGATCTCCGAGTCCCTTCCAGCAATGTTAACGTTCTTGAAGACTGGTAGTGTTAAGGTTTCGGTGGGTTTTGGCTTCTAGCTCACCTCCCCTAGCCAGCCCCTCCTTACTCCCGGAGAGAGAGTGCGCCCCTTCACGGCAACACTGTTACCATCTTCACTCTCTGACTCCTTTTGGCCTGGTTTGCTAACCTGCCCAAAGCCAGTTTCACCCTGCGCGGCAGTGGGATCTCTGTGAGCCGGGATCTTTCTAAACCCTGGGGCCAGCGGAGAGTGACTTGCCCCCCAGACAGCTGAAGAGCCGCCCTGTGCGGGGCGTTAGTGGTGCTCCATGTAGACAGGAGGAGAATGGTGAGGCCAGGAGGCTGACGGGCGGATGTGATGACTCTAGAAAGCATTGTTTTTTTTAGCTGCTTATTTACTGACTGTGCTGGGCCTTTGTTGCCGCCCGAGCTCTCCTGGAGCTGCCATGAGCGGCGGCCCCTCTCCCACTGTGGTGCTCCGGCTTTTCTCCGCTGCGGCTTCTCTCTTGCAGACCGTGGGCTCCAGTATCTGAAGCGTGTGGGCTCAGTATCGCGACTCCCCGGCTTCTGGAGCACAGGCTCAGTAGATGCGGCGCCCAGGCCTCGTTGCTCTGAGGCCTGTGGGATCTTCCTGGGCCAGGGATCGAACCTGTGTCTCCCGCATTGGCAGGTGGATTCTTTACCCCGGAGCCACCCAGGGAAGCCCTGGGGAAGGCATTTGTGATACTCAGAGCTGCCCAAGCCGGGGCCAGGCTGGTGGGACCTGGGAGGGAGGCTTGGTGGGATGTTGAGTGTTGTAGGAATTTGAGCCTTCTTGGAAAGGGGGGCAGCCCGTGAGGAGGTTCAGAGTCTCCATCAACCCTGAGGGTGTGTGTTTCTAAAAGGGCTTCACTAGGAGCCTGTCCCAAGCACTCAGAGGATCACTGCACCCTCCCCTCAGGGTCACTGAGGGTGAAATGAGATAATCCCTGATAATCACCCAGGGCAGTCAACTCAAGTTCCCCAAACAGACAGGCTGGAAGCAGCACCTTCCCTGAAGGGCGCCCCTTCCTGCTGCCGCAGTCGCTGGCCCCGACTTATCCGTCTCTTGCCCTTCTCCTCCTGGCGGGCCAGCCCAGAAGCCTGCCTTTGGTGACGTCAGGCTGGCCAGGAGCTGTGGTGCCCACGCCCAGCCTGTCTCACCAGGCGGTTCCTGCCGAGGTCTCAGCCGCTGAACTTTGGATCTGCTGAGTCCAGACCCTTCCTGTCCCGGAGTCTCTTGCCTGGCCCTGGTTTCATTCAGCCAGTGTTCAGCCAGCACCTTCTATGTCCCTGCCCTCCCAGAGGCTCCCGAGCGAGGGTGGGAATTGATGCCTCGGAACACAAGTTGCTTGGGGATCACAGTCAGCGAGGGAGGCACACGAGGAACAGACCTATGATCTTGTCCTTGAGACGGAAACAACTCCTTGAAGACCCTGTGGGCTGGTGCCTGGTGCTGGGGCTTTAGGCCCGGGGGCTCTTCCCAGAAGAAGTGGTGCTTCCGCCTGAGTCCTTGTTGAGACTGAAATCCGCTCTGTTCTGAGGCTGGAGAGGCTCCTTAGAAGAAGCGCAGGACCCCGGAGCTCCTCACCCGTGCTCCCTCTGGGCTGCACGGAGACACCACTCTTGGTGCGTTTTAACCTCTGCCCGCCTCTGCCGGGCACCCTGATATGCAGAGTTTTTTTATTTTTGGCCATGCTACAAGGTGTGTGGGATCTTACTAATAACAGTGCCCCAACCAGGGATTGAACCTGGGTCACAGCAGTGAAAGCGCCAGGTCTCAGCCCTGGACCGCCAGGGGATTCTAGGCAGAGTTCTCATACGAAGCCCTGGGCTGAAAGAACATGTGTTGTGCAGGGAAAACAAAGGGATGTGGTCCGTGAAAAGCAGACCCCCAGCCTCAAGTGGAAACAGTGACAGACTTTATTTTCTTGGCTCCAGAATCACCATGGACAGTGACTGCAGCCATGGAACTAAAAGATGCTTACTCCTTGGAAGAAAAGTTATGACCAGACTAGACAGCATATTAAAAAGCAGGCATCACTTTGCCAACAAAGGTTCTTCTAGTCGAAGCTATGGTTTTGCCAGTAGTCATGTGTAGATGTGAGACTTGGACCATATGGAAGGCTGAGACCGAAGAATGGATGCTTTCGAACTGTGGTGTTGGAGAAGACCCTTGAGAGTCCCTAGGACTGCAAGGAGATCCAACCTGTCAATCCTAAAGGAAATCAACCCTGAATATTCATTGGAAGGACTGATACTAAAGCTGAAACTCCAGTACTTTGGCCACCTGCTGCAAGGAGCTGACTCATTGGAAAAGCCCCTGATGCTGGGAAAGATTGAAGGCAGGAAGAGAAGGGGACGACAGAGGATGAGATGGTTGGCTGGCATCACCGACTGGATGGACATGAGTTTGGATAAACTGCGGGAGCTGGTGATGGTCAGGGAGGCCTGGTGTGCTGCAGTCCACGGAGTCGCAAAGAGTCAGGCACTACTGAGCGACTGAACAGCAGCAACATCAAGGTTGATCCTGCTCACAGCGCGGTGGCAACGCGTGGAATGGAGGTCACGGACTTGGGATGCGTGTCCAGAGAGCTGGAAGCATCTTGGGCTTCACCAGGTCCTCCGCAGAGAGCCAGTAAGGATGCGCAAAGGACGTCGACACCTGAGGCACTAAAGACCAGGCCGGCTTTTCACTCTCTGTTCGGGCTCGTGTCCTGCAGGGTTTCTGCCTGGCCTCCTTCCCGTTTTGGAGTTCCCCATATGAGTGCCCCAGGAGCACGGTCACGTCGGTTGTACAACCGTCAGAACAGGGGCCGTGCTTCCCCTTTGAGGGTTTCTAATGGTTGGGGTTCCTTCCTGCCTCCCCTGTCTCCCTGGCCGGATTCGCTCCCTGGGAGAGCTGCCCCGGGTGAGCAGACGGCGGCACAGCTGAGACGGGAGTGACAGGGATTGCGAGGGATTACAGACCCAGCAGCCAGAGGTCAGAGAGAGAATGCGGGCCTGGGGGAAGGCGATTAGTTCTATTTTTACTCCCGTGGTGGGTGGGGGGGGACATGCTCAAGGGTGCTGTCTTCCCTTCCTTTAGGGTCCCTTCCCCGTTTGGCAAAATTCCTGCCCATCTTCCCAGGCTTGCTCCTTACATGTAACGCTCCTGAAACAGCCTGGGACCTGCCCCTCTGCCTGCCAGCAGCCCTGGTGGGTTGCACGTTGCTTCAGAGCAAAATATTTCTCTTCTATTGTCAGTGGGTTTTTTCTTTTCTCTTTTTTTTTTTCTGACCACGGCGTGGGCTTGAAAGCACCTTCCATCTGTCTTTTATGAGTTGGACTCTAGTCTCCTAAGTCCTGTTGTCTCTCCGGGTCTGTGACTGGTTGGTGTCACCTCACCATATCAACTGTAGTAACAATGGTCATTGATTGAGCTCCCGCTTCCTGTTGGAAAGGACGTGTGTGTCTAATCCTCTCCACCCTGCAAGGCAAGGTGGTGGTATAGTATTCCCATCTTACAGGTGAGGGAACTGAGGCTCAGGTGGGCCTGAGGTTTGAGTGGTGAGATCAGGAGCTGAGCGACCCTGTCTTGCTCATCTGTCACTGTCGCTGGTCGCCTCCCCAGCTGCCCTGTGTGCCCCTTGGCATGGTGGTAGGCGGGACCCGCACCCTTCCGCATGG
This sequence comes from Redunca redunca, assembly GCA_006410935.1. Lineage (NCBI taxonomy): Eukaryota > Metazoa > Chordata > Mammalia > Artiodactyla > Bovidae > Redunca > Redunca redunca. Next base: position 46,272 of record SJYQ01096197.1, on the reverse strand, counting down.
TAAACTGTCTGTCGAGTGCTCACTAGCATCTTGGCCCTTACACACCTTAGTCTTCTCTGGGACTTACCCTTCTGGCTCCCTCCCCTCTGGGTTAGTGAAACTTGACCCGCTGCAAGTGCAGCATTTACTCTGGAACCCGCAGATTTGCTAATGAAGCCAGAGGTCGCTGGTTCCACCTTTAAGGAAGAGGATGGGTGAGTTCCAGGGCTCCTCCCTGTACCTGAACTTCCAGCCTTACTCCTCATGGAGGGTTGTCCCCTTTCAGGAAGACCACAAAGGAGAACGTGTGGGTATCACGGTGAGAATCCAGCCCCCTCCTTGCTCCCCTGGAAAATCTCACGCATCCCTGAAGGCTCACTTCCAGTGTCATCGTTGCAGGGAAGGTTCCAGATCTGAGCTGACGGCATTCAGCAGGCCTTCCCAGAGCCTCCACAAACTCCTTTATTTTTGTTGATACGTAGAAGCAGCCAGGTACTGTTACAGTTTTAGAAGCTGCCTGCCAGTGAAGGCCTCTGTGAGAGTCCAGACCACACTCCCACAGCCCAGGAAGCTGTAAGCCTATGGTTTTTCCAGTGGTCATGTACGAATATGAGAGTTAGACCATAAGGAAGGCTGAGCATTGAAGAACTGATGCTTTCAAACTGTTCTGCTGGATGAGACTCTTGAGAGTCCCGCGGACTGCAAGGAGATCCAACCAGTCCATCCTAAAGGAAATCAACCCTGAATATTCCCTGGAAGGACTGATGTTGAAGCTGAAACTCCGATACTTTGGCCACCTGATGCGAAGAGCTGACTCATTGGAAAAGCTCCTGATGCTGGGAAAGATTGAAGGTGGGAGGAGAAGGGGACGACAGAGGATGAGATGGCTGGATGGCATCACTGACTCGATGGACGTGCGTTTGAGTGAACTGCGGGAGTCGGTGGTGGACAGGGAGGCCTGGCGTGCTGCAGGCCACGGGGTCGCAGAGAGTCGGACACGACTGAGTGGACACGACTGAGCGGCTGAGCTGCGACAGCAGGTGGAAGCAGTCCCGGGGGCCTTGCCGCCAGCGCTTTATATCAGGCCTCCGTGCAGCTTCCTCCCCTCTCTGCTGTTGGGTCAGCCTGTTTCCTGGCTGGGCCATTTCCATGGCAACGTTCCCCTGCCTGCATGTGGAAACCTGAGTGAGGCTCACCCCCCACCTAAAGAGATCAGTGGAGCCTACGCTGTCTGGGTTTGTTTGGCTGCCTGGATCAGGGAACCCGCAGGAAGGCAGCGGGGTTCCTTTTTGTAGGAATGTGTGTTTTATGCTAGACTAATTTTAGACTGAGAGAAGGGTTACAAAGGTAGTACAGAGAGTTCCTGTAGAGGTTTCTTCCATTGTTAACGTCTCACGTCGTGATGGGACGTGTGTCTAAACTGAGAAACCGACCCCGACGCGTTGCTCGCCACTCAGCTCCAGGCTTTTTGTGGATTCCACTCGTTTTCCCACGGATGGTCCTCTCTCCGGCCTACGGCCCCACCCAGGGCACCACGGTGCGTTGAGCTGTCCTGTTCTCTCAGTGTCCCCTGAGCTGGGACGGTCTCAGTCTTCTCATTCATCACGACCCCTTTGGCACGGCCTCTGTGGGATGGCGCTTTGGGCGTGTATTTCTGGGGGACCAGGGCCGTGGTTGGGCAGCGGCAGTTGCTATTAAGACACATCTCTCCAGGGTGATGGGCCTCAGGGGTCTGCGTCCAGCGACCTACTCTCCTCCTGGCTCTGGCACTCAGTCTTCAGGATCTGGGAAGGCTGCTTGGCACCTTTATGTTGGTTTTCTCAGCTGGAAGGTGGGGAGGGTCCCCAGAAGATTCTTGCAGAGATTAAACGCCTTGGTAAATTTAAAACCCATGTCGTAGACTCTGGTCTTCTTTTTAGTTATTTTTCGGCCACACACTGGCATGCGGGATCTTACTTCCCTGACCAGGGACCAGACCCGAAGCCCCTGGGCTGGAGATGCGGAGCCTTATCTCCTGGGCCACCAGGGAGCTCCAGCTGAGTCCTCCTTGCAGGCGGGCTGCTCAGTGACTGCCGGCACTCCTGGGCCTCCCTGGTGGCTCAGCCGGGAAAGAATCCGCCTGCAGTGCGGGAGGCCTGGGTTGGATCCCTGGGTGGGGGAGACCCCCTGGAGGAGGGGTAGGCTGTGCACTCCAGCAGTCTGGCCTGGAGTGCATTCTGGCCTGTACAGTCCATGGGGTCTCAAGAGTCGGCTGTAACTGAGGGACTGTCACTCTCACAGCCATTAGTGTGCCGTGCTCCAGGAGCATCCCGGGGGGCTTGGGGGACAGAGGCTGAAAGCACGTTCGGGAGGAGGCTGAGGATGAGGGAGGCAGACAGTGTAAGTCCCTTCCTCTTTCCTGTAGCCTTGGCAGCTGGACGGGGTTGGGGGGAGGGGAGGAAGCCAGGGAAGTGTGGAGAAGCCTAGGGTAGGGGAGAGGAAGCAGAGGGTTCACCTTTCAATCTCCCTGAATGCTCCTGGGGTGAGAGGGACAGCAGGAAGAAGGTGTGGCCTTCCCGCCCCAGATGCCTTCCAGCAGGCACCCTTTGCCATCTCCCCAGGAGTCACTTTGCCATCTGTTCTCTAATGCCCCATCCCCGCCTGGGCGTCTGTCCCTTGGACTGAGGGCCGTCATCTGCCTCCACATGGTGATGGAATGGCCTGAGTGCCTCGAATCTGAGACCGTGAGGCTCCGGGCAGAGCAGGGTGCCCAGGCTGGTCTGTGCTGTTGGAGATGAGAGATGTTCAATCAGTGCCGCTGGCTGAGTGAGTGGACAGACGGATCTGTGACTCTGGATGGGACCTTGTGGTGAACGAGAAGATGTTCTCTTGTGGGCGAGGCCCTTGGTTTTGAGGCCCCAGATCTTTGTTTGAAATAGTCCACTGTGACCCAGGGGTTGGGCCACGCGGGGGTCCATTTGTTCCTTATTAGCCGCGTGGTTCTGGGTGAATTAACGTCCCCGATCGCAGGTTGCTCGTCAGTGTGGACGGCGCCTCCCCGCTCGGTGCTTTTCCTCCTTCCTCTCTTTAGATGAACTTCCGTCTCTCTTCGCTACCCCTGCTCGGGGTCTCGCTCTAGGCCTGCCCCACGAAGGCAGGGGGGTGCGTGCGGCACGTGGGGGCGAAGCCTCGACGAGCTTTGTGTCCAGCAAGTGGAGTGCAGCATCTCTGCGAGCTTCACAGACGATTAAGAAGTGCTGACTGTGTGCTAACACACAGATGAAACGCTGAATTTCACAAAATACAAGTCATATAGGACTTCTTCCCTGATGATGATGTAATAAAGTTAGAAATTAACTATATAGTAATAGCTCTCCTTAGGTTTACCCACTTCGAAGATTTAAATTCTTAATGTATTTAGAAAGAACTGACTCATTGGAAAAGACCCTGATGCTGGGAAAGATTGAAGGCAGGAGGAGAAGGGGACGAGAAGGGTGAGATGGTTGGATGGCGTCACCGACTCGACGGACAGGAGATTGGGTCGGCTCCGGGAGTCGGCGGTGGACAGGGAGGCCCGGCGTGCTGCGGTCCACGGGGCCGCAGTCGGCCACGACTGAGCGACTGAACTGAACTGATTTTAGAGCGTTTGCCTGCTTTTCTAAATAACTCGTGGGCTCAGAAGAAACCAAAATGGAAACAACAAACTGTTTAGAAATAAATGGTGAGGAGTAAAGGTCGGCGTTTTTGAGAACTGGCAGAAGCAAAAGCTCCAGAGAGCTCTGTTTCATTAAACGCGTGTGTGGAGATGGCTGCATTCCCACAAATGAGCCGCATGGCAGTGCATTCTCGGGGACCTGCTGTCACCTGCTGAGAACGGCATTAGAGTTGCGTCTCTAGCAGAAACTCATTGTCGTGAAAGCCGGTAGCATGGCAGGTCTTGGGAGTTTAATCTGCACCTGCGTTGCTCGGAACACTTCACACACATTCGCTCATTTAACCCTCGCAACAGCTCCTGGGGCAGCTGCTCATGCCGCACGCAGGGAGCTGCGTCTCAGGGAGGTCAAGGCACTCGCTTCAGCCGCACGGCTGCTCGGCTGGCAGGGCTGGGTCTCCAGCGCAGCAGTCGTGGGGGTCTCTGCAAACCTGCACGGTGGTGGGCTTATGCACACCGGTGTGTTTCTTTAAAAGGTTAGAAACACTACTTATTTGGCTGCCCCAGGCCTTCGCTGTGGCAGGTGGGATCTTTTAACGTGGTGTGCGAATTCTTAGTTGCAGCTTGTGGGGTCTGGCTCCTCGGCCAGGGATCGAACCCGAGCCCCCCTCATTGAGAACTCAGAGTCTTAGCCAGCGGACCACCAGGGAGGTCCCTACACTGGAATCTTTTCCAGTCCTGCATGTACACGAGTCCAGCTCAGTTGCGCCGGCATGGCAGCGTCCCTGAAGTAAGTGTGGGTGTGTTTCTGAGCTGGCCTGGGGGGCATCTCCAGACAGTGTGGAGGGCAAGAGCTGGGAGACGCGGCTTCCGCAGCCCTGCGTTTGAGCCTGACGCTGCTCCGTATTGGCGGGGTCACCCGGGACGAGCATTTAACCAAATAGAGCAGTAGTCTCGGCTGCCGGTGGGGTGTCACACGTGTCCCTCCTGGGGCTGCTGTGGGAAGCAAAGGTGACTTTTGAAACCACACGAGTACCTGCAGCAACGTACTTTTCTTACCGTCGTGACGGTGGAACACCTGGGGCTCGGTCAGCTGGGACTCTGGCTCTTGTCCAGTTGTCCAGGGACTCGGTGGCCTTGGGCTGATCTGGTAATGAGTTTATTCCTCAGCGTCTTCATTTCCAAATGGGGCCAGTTCTTGCCTCAGACTGTTCAGCCAGAAGCGCATCTTGAAGGCGAGCGCGTGCGGCTCACCGGGAAGCCGCTCTCGGAGGTTTCCTCTTGGTTCAGCGGGAGGGTGTTAGGAAGAGGCAGAAAGGGGAACGTCCGCTCCAGGAGGGTTTCGGCTTAGGAGGGCAAAGGGCGTTGACGGAGGCCCATTGGACCTGAGATGGGGACAGAGAGCCCCGAGTGCCTGCCGCGAGCTGACGCGCACTCAGGCTTTCTGGCTCCCTCCTTGGAGGAGAGCCTGGAGAGCCAGCCCTGGGCCCAGGGAGGGGGGCCGAGGAGGGGGCCTCGGATGTGCTGGTTTGTCCTTGGGGACCCTCAGCCCCTCGTCCGGGAGGGAGGCTCGGGAGGCGGGGGAGGCAGGCGGTAGGGACGAGGAGAGCCACGCGTCCTTGTCTCTTTGAACCAGATTCAGCGGGTGAGGCTCTGGGTCTGTAAGCAGGAGTCTCCCGAGCTCAGAGCTCTTTCCACGCGGAGAAGAGGAGGAAGCAGTCGGAGGCCCGGACGCGCCGACCACGGTCCTTCCCAGCGGGGACGTCGGGGTAGACGCGCCTCCCCAGGCCGGACTGCCGGTCCCTCCCTTTCTGTTGTCATCGCCTTCACCCCGAAACTTTCCCGAGCACTCCTGAGTCTCCCTCGCTCCGCCACCCGCTGCGGGAGGGGCATCAGGGCGCCCCTCAACAGAGCCCTCCGCATTCGGGGTGGCCTTTTCCTCTGTCCGCTTCTTTGTCCCTTCCACCTTGACGCTGATCGGAAGGACCCTTCAGGAATTGCTGATGATTTGGGTGAACGCTGCAGCCATGCTTTGCCTTGGGAAGGAGGGAGGGGACTCCATCTTTTTTCCTTTCTCTTTAGAAAGCTCCGTTCATGTGCTCTGGTGGGTTCCTGCTGGCTGAGTGTGTCTTTCTTTCTCTTGTTCTCTCTCTCTTTTCTTCCTTTTTCTCTCTTGGCAAGAGGCCTGGGTCTGCAAGTGAAATCGTGTATTCAGCCTCGTGTAAGAAGCAGATGAAGGTGGAGCTCTGCAGGTGGGGGAGGGGTGCAGGCTTGCCTCCCCCCTCCCAAATTCCCTGGGCGGTTTCTGAGGCGTCCCCGGGGTCTCCTGGGGGTCCACAGAGGCACGTTGGAAAGCTAAGCTCCTTACCTGGTGAGAATACCGAGGCTTATTGGGGACCAGTGCCGGCCCGAGGCCCCCACAGCCCCCGTCTCAGCCCCGCTTTCAGCCAGAGCGTGGTGGCCACCTGGCACCTCCCGGGGGCTCCTCAGGCGGCAGACCTGCCAAGCAGGAGACATGGGTTCGATCCCTGCGTCGGGAAGAGCCCCGAAGAAGGCCATGGCAACCCTCTCCAGTATCCCTGCCTGAGAATCCCGTGGACAGAGGAGCCCGGGGGGCTGTGGCCCAGTCCACGGGGTGGCAGGGAACGGACACGCCCGAGCCACTGAAACGGCAGGGCCCTGCGGGCGGCAGAGGTTCCTCTGAAAGCAGCCCGCGAAGGGGGCCGCGGGCTGAGCCGACGGAGGGCCGAGGCGCGGTCAGGCTGGGCGGCGGGATTGCGGGTGCGCGAGGCCCGGGTCTGGGTCCCCCTCCCACCGTTTCCAGAGAGGGCGCACGGCCCTGCCACCCTCGGGGCCCGGGCAGGGTGAAGGGGCGGGGGACGGGAGCCGCCGCGTCTCCTGGCGAGGAGCGGGCGCGGCAGCGTTGTCAGCTGCTGTAACGTTCCTCTCGCCACGAGCCCGATAAGGACGCCCAGCGCCCTCCAGGCGGTGCGCGGCCCGCCGCCGATAAGGCGCGTCAGTGCTCTGCTGGCCCCGGGGCTCCCGAGGCCCCTTGGCCCCTGTGAGAGCACGGATGTGTCTGAAGAGAAGGACCCCCGCCAGGGCCTGGTGGAGCTGTTCTCAGGGAAACCCTGGCCCGGTGTCCGGTGGCCCAGATGGCCTGGGCTGACGGCCGCCTCCTGGAATTGTCTCATCTGGACTGAACTTTGTTGCTCTCGTTGTCATTTCTGGGGGCAGCTCGCTGCAGTGGGGAAAACTTTAGGAAACGCTTCCCGTCCTGGGAAGATGGGCGTCAAGGAACCCGGGTTTTCTTCCCGGCTCTTCCAATAGATAAGTTGTGGTTTGGTCTTGGGCTGTGGCGAGAGAATTTCTTCAGTGAGAGAATTTGATGATAGAATCTGCAGGGTTACTTTCAGCTCTAACGTTCTGTATCTTTTTTTGGTTCTTTCCTGTTTAAGAGCACTTAGACCTAGATAAAAGCTGTAGAGATGACTATGACTTGCTAGATCTTGCGTATGGTGGTTTTATTGAGATGTTACCCTGTGCCAGTGTTTTGGTCATCGGATGCAGACAGCTGACTCCCTGGAAAAGTCCCTGATGTTGGGAAAGATTGAGGGCAGAAGGAGAAGAGGGCATCAGAGGCTGAGATGGCTGGATGGCATCACTGATGCAAGGGACGTGAACTTGGGCAAACTTTGGGAGATGGGGAGGGACAGGGAGGCCTGGTGTGCTGCAGTCCATGGGGTCGCAGAGAGCCGGACACGACTGAGCGACTTGGCAACAGCAACAGCTACGTGCTGTTCATCATGTAAGGAACTTAAAGTGATTGTCTCATTTAATCCTCACGAAAGCCCTGGTGGGCGCTGTTGCTCCTGTTTGTAGGTGAGGAAATTGAAGCTCAGGGATGTTGAGCCAAGTGAATTAGTAGCCACTGGGGCTCCGTGACTAGCATGAGGGGTCCCAGGCGGCTCAGTGGCAAAGGTTCCAAACCTACTTGTGCCGGAGATGCAGGCTTGGTCCCTGGGTCGGGAGGATCCCCTGGAGAGGAGCATGCAGCCCACCCCAGTGTTCTCGCCTGGGAGACCCCATGGACAGAGGAGCCTGGCGGGCTGTAGTCCACGGGGTCGCAGGGTCAGACGAGACTGAGTGCGCAGGCACGGCCGAGCCCTGGCGGTCCTGCTGCTGCAGAATTGGCCTTGACTAGGCCTTTACGTGAGCGCTTCCGTACGCTTAGACTGCACGTCCTTGCAACTAGGTGGTGGGGACAGAGACGCTCGCTAGGCTCCTATGCGCTGTGCGAAGCTGCCCTCGGGTGAGCCCCGTAAGAGTCACAGGGTCTGTGGTGGTGTGGCCACTTAGCAGTAGAAAAACTCAGAGCAGTCGGGACTTGTTGCGGGGCTCACAGCAGGTGCGTGGCAACGACAGGCCTTGAGCCGCAGCTCTGGGTGCCAAGGCCGCCTTTTCCCCAGTTCAGGCACCCTGTCGTTGGAGGTGCCTGCTCAAAGCCGGCAGGTAGGGGTCCCCGTCTGAAGGCAGGGCTCTCGTGCATATCGTGACGGAGGGGCTGAGCATGCCTCCCATGCTCCGGGACACAGTCGTTCCCAGCTTCCAGAAACTTCTGAGTCCATCCCACAGTGCAGCCTCACCTCACTTCCTTAGCACATTTGCCCGTTTGAATGAAACTGAGTGGGCACACCCATGTGTCTTGTGTGTGATTACGTGTGTATTCACAAACCTGAGGTGTTTCCCCTCAGTGGGGGTCTCTATCAGCCTCATCAGGGGTGTGCTGAGTCGTTCCTGCAGGAAGGTCGGGTTCCTGTTTTCTAGCGAGATCCTGTTTTCTTGGAGATCCTTCTTGGGAGATGGAGCCCTCTAGAGCCCACTGAGATGCCAAGGTATTGATGATAGTTGGTAAAAGCAGCATTTTATCTCAAACTTTAGAAACTGCTAGGTGGGTCCAGGCTGCTGGTCTCAGTGGGAGCTAGTTATTAAACTAAGTTGATTCAGTTTCCGTTACATCTGCAGCATATGGTGCGCACTTGGCATACATTCAGAATAGGTTAGTTAATGACAAGTACACGTAATTTCAGGGCCTCCCGGGGGCTCAGCAGTGAAGAATCTGCCTGAACCTGCGAGCCGAGGGCTCGACCCCCGGGTTGGGCAGATCCCCCGGAGGAGGGAATGGCCACCGGCTCCAGTACCCTTGCCTGGAGAGTCCCATGGACAGAGGAGCCTGGCGGGCCACAGTCCATGGGTTGCAAGAGTTGGACCCAACTTAGCGATTAAACCACTACCACCACAATTGATTTCATTTCATACTTTTTTTCCTTTGGCCTTGCCGTGTGGCCTGCGAGATCTTCTCTGAATGAATGCATGCCCGCTGTGCTGGGAGCGCGGAGTCTTAACCACTGGGCCACCAGGGAGGTCCGAGTACGAGTAATTTTAATTGCAAGTGACAGAAGCTTCTGGCTAAACAAGTAAAAAGCAGTATTATAAGAGTACCATTGAAAGAAGACTGCGGGAGACCTGTAGAGCTTGCTCCGAGCCGAGGAGTGGCTTTGGAAGGGTGGAGATGAGGGTAGCGTCTCTGTTAGGTGTTGCTAGAGGGTGATTTGGTTCTGTTCCTTTCATGATTCAGAATCCTCAGGGAGCCTGGGTGGACACCGATAACTTTCCCAGAATCATGTGGGGAAGGTGGAGGAGGTTAGGTACCTTCCCAAAAGAACGTGTTCTGGGCAGGCACATGCTCCAAGTCTCCAGGTGAAGCCCAAGGCAGCCCCGAGCCTCCGGGAGTTCAGGTCGGTGGGGGAGGATCGGTAGGTGAAGGGGTGACTAATATGGGTGGGGTGGGACTGAAGAGGGTTTGCACAGAAAGCATTGGGAACTCAGGGAGGTTTTAAATGCTGCAGGGGATTGGGGTGGGGGAGTGTCAGATCAGGGAGACAGAGAAGTTTGTTCGAGATTGAATTTTAAAAGCTCACTGAAATTTTGCCAGCTGGATAAATGCGTTTCAGGAAGAAGTCCTTGGATGACAGTTCCGAAAAATGAAAGCATGGCCTGTCCAGAAGCGTGTTAGGGGCCCCAAGCGCCTGCCCAGAGACGCACCACGGAGAAGACAGGCATGTGCGCTGTGGTGGTTGATGCAGAGGGCTCACAGAAAGCAACACAATTCTGTAAAACAGCACAAAATTAAACAAACAAAAAAGAGAGTTGTGAGTGGGAGCCAGGTCTTAGGGGGCCCGTGTGCTCTGTTAGGCTTCGGGACTTTGTTTTTTCCCCTTAGACCATTTTGGGGGCATTTTCCCCTCTTTTATTTTCCTTTTCTTGAACACAAAATCTTAAAGAATACTGAAGGAGGCAACAGTACCTGATCAAACAATATCTAAGTACCTAACAGTACTTAACTGAATTCTTAAGGAATAAATTTGGTTTCAGGAAAGGGCCTGGGATTTTCTAGGTAGGAAGCATCCTACCTGGGCACAGAGCCACTAGGCTTTGGGACTTTTAATCCTGGGAAATGTCAGGAAGGTGCTCGCGGGGCCGGAGCGGTGTCCTCGACATCCAAGTCCTTGCACGAAGCTGTGACCCTCGGGTTGCTGAGGGCTGCAGACACGCCAGAGAACGAGGTGGGGGAGGGCTCAGTTCTCACCTGTGCCCGCCTCTCTGTGACCCCAGGGACTGCAGCCCACCAGGCTCCTCTGTCCATGGGGTTTTTCAGGCAGGAATACTGGAGTGGGTTGCTGTTTTCTCCTCCAGGGGATCTTCCCCACCCAGGGATTGAACCCAGGTCTTTTTCATCGCAGGCAGATTCTTCACCCACCGAGCTCTCGGGGAAGCCCGAGATGAGGGGGGCGGCAGTCAAAGGTGGCTCCCCAGAGGGCTGGAGAGCCCCACCTTTCAGGGCGAGTTCCAGGAACTCCATCCCGCGTAGACCATTCCCAGGATGGTAGCCGGGGAGGGAACGGGGGCCCTGGTGGCCTTGCTTGCTCCTGGAGTCCTGTGTTGAGAGTGTCGCGTCTTGGCTTAGGAGGCGGCGGGCCCCTGAAGCGGGTGGAGAGCCAGGGTCGAGGTTCATCCCCCTCGCCACCTCCACCCCGGCACCCCTCTCCCTCGTGCCTCGAGGTGGGGCGCTGTGTGCACTGCGGCAGCCGGGGGCCGTCGGGAGAACGCAGAAGCAACTCAGGCCCCCTGCGGGTGGGGATGGGGGCACTTCCTTTTGCTGCCTCTTCATGGCCCTGCAGAGGTGGCTGAATGAGACTCAGAAAGCTGGGGTCACTGGGGTCACCGGAGGCGGCAGGAGGGCTCCCTGTTTCCCGGGAACACACGCTCTGACCGGGAGCTCTTGCGGTGCCGTTTCCTTTACAGCAGGTAGTTGCTGAAAACAGGAAAAGGTTTGCTCCCACTGTGAGGACTTGAGGCTGGTGCTTTGGAGGAATTGGGACTGTTCTGATACATATATCCCTGGTGGGGTAGTTCACGCACCCACACGTTGTGGAGAACAGGCTAGAAACACGGGATCCAGGCCCGAAGGATGGGCTGGAATCTCGTGTCTCCAACACTAGCTGTGTGGTTTTGGCCGAGTTCCTTAGCCTCTCTGTTTTAGAGTCTCCAACTGGAATAAGTGACAATAACGGCACCAATGCCGTCATCACCAGCCCCGAAACAGGGTGTTTACTGAGTGCTGGCAGCATGCCAGGCACCGGGCAGAAGTGTCTCATATCCATCATGTCACTTATTTTGTAAACAAACCTGTGATTTAAGTGATGTTATGATTAGCATTTTATAGATGAGGAAAGCTGAGGTCAATCGACTGGTTGGTGTTTTTGTTTTGTTCTCTCTCTATAGTTAATTGAAAGTTGCCCAGTCACGTCTGACTTTCTGTGATATAGTCCATAGGCCAGAGCATTAGACTGGGTAGTCTTTCCCTTCTCCAGCGGATCTTCCCAACCCAGCCATCGAACCCAGGTCTCCCGCCCTGCGGGCGGATTCTTTACCATCTGAACCGCCAGGGAAGTCCAGGAATGCTGGAGTGGGTAGTCTTTCCCTTCTCCAGCGGATCTTCCCCACCCCGGCCTGGAACCGGGGTCCGCGCGCGTGGGCGGCTCCTCCAGCGGCGCTCCCCGTGGCTGATACCGTGTTGCATTAGCTTCTGGTGTGATTCAGCGACACGCGTATATGCATTCTTTCGGGAGCTGGGATTTGAACTCACGTACGGGAGGCGGGTGCGTCGCAGGGCTGCTCCGCGGTCTGCAGGCCGTGTGTGAGGCGGCCCTACAGACACAGCTCCCGGTGCTTGGCGCGCGCTCAGTGCCTCCTGGGGGTTTTGGTCTCACCTCGTCCTTTTTGTCCTTCACAGAAGCAGCTGACGCAGGATGACGATACCGACGAGGTCGAGATCGCTGTTGACAACACAGCTTTCATGGACGAGTTCTTCTCCGAGGTGGGTGCCTTCCGGTGTGTCTTCTGAATGGACGTAAGGAACCACAGCTTCCTTGGGCAAGAATACAGCCCATAGGTCTTTCAGGGGCAGCAGAGGAAAGCCAGTCTTCTGCTTGCGGGGAGCCAGGCCGAGAGGCTGCTGTTCCTGGGGGGGACATGGGCTTCTAATCTCCCTGAGAAGCCCGGCAGAAGGCAGACCGGCCAAGAGGCGCTGTCCGAATCTTCCGCCCCTGACGGCGTCCGCACGGTGCCCTTTCTTCCTACAGTGCAGAGTTTAAACAGGGAACCAAGCCAGGGGCCCCAGCCACGAACGTAAGAAAAAGAAAAGGAAAAAAATGCATTTCATGGAATTTTTAGGCCTGTAATTGGGATAGATAAGAATTGTTGTTACCAAAAATTCAACCCCTTTGACTTAATTCTGGTAGCAACTCACAAACCAAGAAACCAGCAGTTTATGTTTTTTGAAATTCAGCAGAGGCAGCAGTGGGTGGCCCGTGTGCAGATTCCCATGGCCTTTGAGGTGGAGGGTCCTGCTGGAAGGTGCTATGGGAGGCGTGAGTGATGGAGAGCCTGGGGAAGGGGTGCATGTATCACGGACAAAAATGCAGGCTTTGGAGCCAGGGAAGCTTGGGTTCGCATCTCAGCCCTGGGTACTTCCCCTGGCAGTCCAGGGGTTAAGACTTTACCTTCCAGCGCAGTGGAGGTGGGTTCACTCCCCAGTCAGGGGGGACCTAAGATCCCACGTGCTCCATGACTCAAAAACCAAAGCATGAAACAGAAGCAGTATTGGAACAAATTCAGTTAAGGCTTTAAAAATGAATGACCCATATAAAAAGAATCTCAGCCCTGCTTCTGACAGCTGCCGTTCTTATGAACATTCCTTCACAGGCTTGCTGGCTTTATCTACACCATACTGTGGCTTCTTTATTTGGGCTTTTAATTACTGTATCTGAAGAGGTGTCCTGCTTTCTCTGCAGGGCAGGTGTGGGTTCCTCTCAGCCTCCGGGCAGTGGGTGTGGAAAAGCCACCCTCTGGTCCGTCTCTCAGTGGAGCGGGGCTCGGTGGCTTCTGCCACTCGTCTGTGAGGGTCAGAGTGGGTTCAGGGTGAGCGTGAGCGTGAGCACGCTGATTGGGAAGTTAGCCCGGACTGCGCCCCACCTTCCGGAGGGTGGGCCCGTCCCTTTGCTGGAGGAGTCATAATGAGACCAGACAATGCTTGAGTTGTTTATGGGTCCAGTGTGGTTCTAGGTGTGGACCCTGGAAGCAGAAGCTCTTTCAGTTCAGTGCTGGGGGTGGGCGTGAGCAGCTGCGTGACGTCACTGCAGCTCATCACCCTGGTCTTGTCTTGGAGAACCAGTTACGTTGACCTCTTTCCTAAGATCAGGACTTTCTGCAATAACGGTGTCCTCTCTTTTCTCTTAACCCAGTAAGAGGGGACCCGAGAGGCAGTGTTCCTTGGGAGGTGGGCAGATGGGTGGGCCTTGGTTTCCACGACCTGGTCTGAGTCTACCCTCAAGCCTTTAAATAGCAGTCGACCTTGGGCCGGTTCCTGAACCCAGCTGGGCTTTAATCCCTGCTCTGGAAATCAGGAACAGCAGAACTTACCTTTCAAGCCTGGCCTGAGGATTCCCTTGAGATCACGTGAGGCTCGTACATCTGGAAAGCATTATCTGAGCTGGAAAGCGCCAGATGGAGGGTAGCTATTTTTGGAGACGTAACAAGGTCTCGGGGGCTCTGCCGCTTTTCTTCTCACTTTCTCTTTGTTAAATGCTTTTCTATCATAAAAAAAAAAAAAAAGGGCCCCATCGTATTTAAGGTAGAGAAGGGGACAGCATGCTTGGCTGGAAAGAGCATGATTCTTTTGGCCTTAATTCCTTATCTGCCACTAACTGTGTGATCTTGGGCACATGTCTTTTTTTTTTTTCCAACATTTTATTTTGTATTGGGGTATAGTTAATTAATGGGCTTCCCTGGTGGCTCAGAGGGTAAAGAATCTGCCTGCAGGGCGGGAAGATCCCCTGGAGAAGGGAATGGCTGCCCATGCCAGTATTCTTGCCTGCAAATTCTGTGGACACAGGCTGCAGTCCATGGGGTCACAAAGAGCTGGGCATGACTAAGTTTCACTTCACTTTCATAGCTGATTAACAATGTTGCGATAGTTTTGGGTGAATAGCGATAGTTTTGGGTGAATAGCGATAGTTTTGGGTGAATAGCAAGGTACTCAACCATGCATATACATGTAACCATTCTCCCCCAAACTTCCCTCTGATCCAGGCCTCCACGTAACACTGAGCGGAGTTTTATGTGCTGCACAGTAGGTCCTTGCTGGTTACTGTTTTAAATATGTACACCACAGTATCCGTGACCATCCCAAACTCCCTAACTGCCCCTTCCCCCCACTTTTCCCCGGCGACCATAAGCGTGGTCTCAAAGCCTGTGAATCTCTTTCTGTTTTGTGAGTCAATTCATTTGTGCTGTTTCCTTTTAGACTCCACACGTAAGGGATGTCACACGATATTCCTCCTTCTCTGTCTGACTGACTGCTCTCAGTGTGACGCTCTCTAGGTCCATCCGTGTGGCCGCAGATTATCCCCTTCTTTGTCACGCCTGAGTAATATCCATTGCTTGCATGCACCACATCTTTTTATCCATTCCTCTCTGATGGACGCTTAGGGTGCTTCTGTGACTCTGCTGTTGTGAGCAGTGCTTCTGTGGGCATTGGGGCACATGTATGCTTTCGAATCATTTTCTCCAGACGTATGTCCAGGACGGGGATTGCAGGGCCTCCGTCAGCTCTGTTTTCAGTTTCTAAGGAGCTTCCATACTGCTCTGCATGGTGGCCCACCAGCAGAGTAGGAGGCTCCCTTCTCTCCGCACCCTTTCCAGCACTTATGTGTGGATTGCTTGGTGATGGCCGTTCTGGCTGGTATGAGATGACATTTCACTGCCGCTTTGATCTGCACGCCTCTGGTCACGAGCGGTGTTGCAGGTCTCTGCACGCGCCTCCTCGGCCATCTGCCTGTCTTCTTTGGAGAAATGTCTGTTTAGATGCTCTTCTATTGGGCACGTGTCTTAACCTCTCTAAGTCTCTGGGTTTAGCTGTGAAGTGGGGAGAAAAATATTCATCTCCTAGATAAGTTGGGGGTGAAAGGAGCCAACACAGAGAAAGTGCTCACAAGGGACGTCGGTAAAGGTGAATTCCCTGCCTTCACGTCTAACAGGGTGCAGGCAGGGTCCGTACTGGAGGCTCTGTCTCGGGCAGAGACAGGAGGGGCCGGTGCACAGGTCTTGGTCTGCATCTCAGCTCTGCTCATGGCAGTGGTGCAGCTTTGGAGAAGCTGTGTCACTGCTCTCAGCCCCACTTTCCTCTGGAACAGGCCTAGCAGTGTGTTGTTGCGTCACTAAGTCGTGCCTGACTCTCTGTGACCCTAAGAACTGCAGCATGCCGGCTCTTCTGTCCTCCACTGTCTTTCTGAGTTTGCTCAGACTCATATCCGTTGTGTCGGTGATACCATCCAACCATCTCATCCTCTGTCATCCCCTTCTCTTCCTGCCTTCAATCTTTCCCAACATCAGGGTCTTTTCCAGTGAGTTGGTTCTTCACATCAGGTGGCCAAAGTTTTGGAGCTTCAGCGTCAGCATCATTCCTTCCAACGAATATTCAGGACTGATTTCCTTCAGGATAGACTGGTTGGATCTCCTTGCAGCCCAAGGGATTCTCAAGAGTCTCCTCCAGCACCACGGTTCAAAGGCATCAATTCTTCAGCGCTCAGCTTTCTTTGTAGTCCAGCTCTCACATCTGTTCATGACCACTGGAAAAACCATAGCTTTGACTAAGCTGATCTATGTTGGCAAAGTACTGTCTCTGCTTTTTAATATGCTGTCTAGGTTGGTCATAGCTTTCCTTCCAAGGAGCAAGCATCTTCATGGCTGCAGGCACCATCCACAGTGATTTTGATTTTTGTAATAACTTTGATTTTGACTGTACAATAATCAAAGTTTTTTGGATTATTATATTCATAATAACCAGCAGTATTTCCTGCGGGTTGTTATAAAATGAGAAAGTAATGGATATACCTGCACAGTGTATGACCTATGGTAAGTTTGTCTTCAGTAAGTTTAAGCTTTTTCACCATTCCGTTCCCCAGTATGTTTGTTAATGTATAGATACACTGGAGAAGGAAATGGCAACCCCCCCAGTGTTCTTGCCTAGAGAATCCTGTGGACGGAGGAGCCTGGTGGACTGCTGTCCATAGGGCCCCACAGAGTCGGACATGACTGAAATGACCTGGCACGCACAGGTATATCACAGAGTCTGCTTTAGAGAATGTCGTCTGGAAATACCCTCGAAGGTGTATTAAAGTGCATTCCAGATAGTGGGAGTTGGGGACATGAAAAGGTCTCCCTCTTCGCGTGTCTGAGGAACACACCCAGTGCGTCCTGCAGGATGGGCAGAGTGCCTTGCTTGTGAGCGCGCTCTTGTCATAAGAGCACCCAAGGCTTCCTCTTTTGGACTTTTGGACTGCTTCCACCAGGTAGGCCACCCCTGGTTATCTGCACGGCCTGACGGTGTGAATCACAGATGGTCAGGGAGGCATTTGCAAGGTGCATATACAGTCACAAGACCAGGAGGTTTTCAAACTGTACTTTGCTCTGTGAAACTCAAATGATTTCTCTCGCCTCCCAGTTACTACAGAAAAGGACTGACCCTTGGGTGTTGAGGCCTCACAGGCTGATCAAGCCAGGGTCTAGCACATGATAAACCTCAGATTTCTGTCTCATTTGCAGCTGTCTGCGTATTTGCCTCAGTCTTTTTGTTCAGCTGGCAGAGAGAACAAAGTTTTAGAGAAAACGGGACCTACCTGAGAGATGGCGTCTGCTCTGATTGTATCTGCTTATGTAATAAATCACTCTGCCGGTTAGGGGGGTAGAATAACCTTTCTGTAGTACTGATATACTGATGGATTCTGTGGATTAGGGATTTAGGGTTCAGACAAGGGCCCAGTGGAGGTCTTTGCCTTTTCCTCTGTGGCCCTGCACCGTGACCTACGGGGTCTCGGTTCCCTGGCCGGGGACTGAGCCTGGGCCCTGCCAGTGGGAGCGCTGAATCCTAACCACCAGCCACCGGGGACCCCGAGGCGGGTTATTTTTGGTGCACAGTTTCTGCGTCTTCACTAGCCAGAGTCTGTATCCTCAGACTTTTAACTCAGGCGTCTGGTGCCGTCTCAGAGGAGACCTGTATTTCACCTCTGTCTGTGGCTTGGGCTTCTCAGCGCGATGGACTCAGGGTCGCTGGTCTGGGGGGCAGCTCAGGGCTCTAAGGCAGGCCCGGCAGCCGTGGCAGTCACACCGCCCATCACTTGTCCTGTGCGCTGTTGCTGAAGCAGTCGTAAGCCTGCTGATTCAAGAGAAGACTGCACAGACAGCCCTCTCCATGGGGAGGTGGACGGGTTCGTGCCGTGACCGTGCGGTCCATCACTCGTCATTCTTTCTTTGGCCGCGCTGGGTCTTGGCTGCAGCGTGCAGAATCCCTGACTGCTGTGCGGGCGCTTCCTTACAGCGTGCAGACTTCTCAGGAGCTGTGGCACAGCAGGCTGAGTTTCCTGTGGTGTGTCTTGTCTTAGTTCCCCGACCAGGGATCAAACCCCTGTCCACAGCGCTGGAAGGCAGATCCTTAACCACGGGGCCAGCAAGCAAGCCCCCATGCCATGTTTTAAAACCACCAGTCACAGCTCCATGTGGCATCACCCTACACCCACATCACTTCACGGGAGGCCTGGGATCGGTCGCTGGGTCGGGAAGACCCCCTGGAGGAGGACATGGCAACCCACTCCTGCATTGCTGCCTGGGGTCTCCACGAGCGGAGGAACCTGGTGGGCTCCCGTCTCTAGGGCTGCAAAGAGCCGAACACGCCTGAGGGACTGAACACGCACACCAGCATCCCAGGCAGGGAGAGCGTTCAGAAATCCTCTTCTCAGGGAAGAAAGCCACGCAGATCCTGCGCGCTGCCCTTGCTCGTGGCCCTTTGGCTGGTGACGGATCCCGTGGTCGTGCCCACCCTTCACTTAGAGTGCAGATCGGAAAAGTGAGAAATGGCTGAGGGACAGGATGGTCAGGATTACCACAGGACCAGCCACCATCCAGCCTCTAGACCTGCCAACCCCGCTGCCCAGAAGAAGTCGCTCCGTTAACACGGAAGGGCGGGGCCAAGTGGGGATGGCTGTTGGATTGCCGCATGAGATGCCCAACACTTCAGTTATGTTTGAGAAACTTCATGCTCTTTTCCTCCGTGGAGACTGGAAATGCACTGAACTTGTTGCAGGCTCTAAGGAGCCCTACGGTGAAGAGACCTGGTTAATTTACCTGTCTCAACAGTCACTTTTTCATGGAGCCCTTTCTGACGTGTAACTTTGCTAATGAGAAGAATGAGCTCGTTGACGGGAATGCTGTCATAAACTTCTTCGTTTTTGGATGTGCTTAAAAAGGGGGCGTCAGTTTCGCAGTGGTTTATGGAGCAAGCTTGTCTCCAGAGTTCAGTTCAGTTCAGTCGCTCAGTCATGTCTGACTCTCTGTGACCCCATGAATCGCAGCACGCCAGGCCTCCCTGTCCATCACCAACTCCCGGAGTTCACTCAAACTCCTGTCCATCGAGTCGGTGATGCCATCCAGCCATCTCATCCTCTGTCATCCCCTTCTCCTCCTGCCCCCAGTCCCTCCCAGCATCAGAATCTTTTCCAATGAGTCAACTCTTTGCACAAGGTGGCCAAAGTACTGGAGTTTCAGCTTTAGCATCATTCCGAAGAACACCCAGGGCTGATCTCCTTTAGGATGGACTGGTTGGATCTCCTTGCAGTCCAAAGGACTCTCAGGAGTCTTCTCCAACACCATAGTTCAAAAGCATCAATTCTTTGGCACGTCCCTCACCTCTTCTTTCTGTCAATAATTCCCTGTATTTTGTTACTTCAGTTAAAATAACTGGATAGATTTTTATTTTCTTGACCATGTTTTGGGTGGCACAAAGCCCAAATACACTTAACTGATTTGACCAAGAATACTAGTTGTCACAGGTCAGTATAGCTCTGAGATCATGCGTCTCTTTTCGTTCATAAAAGGAGAATTGAGACACTACTCATAGTCTTGGTAAAACCCCCTGAGGGACTTGACTTCCGAGGCTTGGCTGACTGAGACCTTTCTCTGTCCCTTCCTGCCAATGTCTGTTTGCTTCCCAAAACAAAGAAGCAGACAAATCAAAGAGGACTTGGCTTCTAAGGCCAAGACTTTGGGGATCATGTGACTTTTGAAGAAAGGTGAACGCCTTGGACAAAGGAAGAATAACTTATTTGGCCCTTACAATCCCATTTACTTTTGTTGCCTTAAAAAGGTGGCATGTAATAAATTTCAATGAATAAACAGGAAAGGTTTAACACCTAACTTAGCAGTATGATGGGTGGTGGTGGTAGTTTAGTCGTGTCCAATTCTTTGCAGCCTTATGGACTGTAGCCTTCCAGGCTCCTCTGTCCATGGGATTTTTAGGCAAGAACACTGGAGTGGGTGGCCACTCCCTTCTCCAGGAGGATCTTCCTGATCCAGGGTAAGAACCCAGGTCTCCTGCATTGCAGGTGGGTCTGAGTCCCCTAGGTAGAATAGATAAAATCTTGCACCCTACCACACAGTATCTGCCAGTCTCCAGAGTAGTCCTTTCTTTGCTTTCAGGTTAGAGATTTAGGTCCACTGGCTAATTAGTTCCACTGGGAAGAGGCCATCATGCTGTGAATACAGCTCCCTCCTTTTAGGCAGACGGTGGTGATTAGTCAGTCCTTCTGGGTGGGGAAGGGTGGGTCCAGGACCCTGCTGGGTACCAAATCCTTGCATGCTCAAGTCTCTTATATAAAGTGGCATAGTATTTGCATATAATCTACACATAGCCGACTACCTTAAATCACTTTAAATCTTCTCTAGATTACTTAGGATTACTTGGGATGCCTCAGTTCAGTCCAGTCGCTCAGTCATGTCTGACTCTTTGCGACCCCATGAATCGCTGCACACTAGGCCTCCCTGTCCATCACCAACTCCTGGAGTTCACCCAAACCCATGTCCATTGAGTTGCTGATGCCATCCAGCCATCTCATCCTCTGTCGTCCGCTTCTCCTCCTGCCCCCAATCCCTCCCAGCATCAGGGTCTTTTCCAATGAGTCAGTTCCTCACATGAGGTGGCCAAAATATTGGAGTTTCAGCTTTAACATCAGTCCTTCCAAAGAAATCCCAGGGTTGATCTCCTTCAGAATGGACTGGTTGGCTCTCCTTGCAGTCCCAGGGACTCTCAAGAGTCTTCCCCAACACCACAGTTCAAAAGCACCAATTCTTCGGTGCTCGGCCTTTTTCACAGTCCAACTCTCACATCCATACATGACCACTGGAAAAACCATAGCCCTGACTAGACGGACCTTTGTTGGCAAAGTAATGTCTCTGCTTTTGAATATGCTATCTAGGTTGGTCATAACTTTTCTTCCAAGGAGTAAGCATCTTTTAATTTCATGGCTGCAGTCACCATCTGCAGTGATTTTGGAGCCCAGAAAAATAAAGTCTGACACTGTTTCCACTGTTTCCCCATCTATTTCCCATGAAGTGATGGGACCGGATGCCATGATCTTCGTTTTCTGAATGCCTGGTACCATGTAAATGCTATGTAAATTGAGTTTGCTTTTTGGAACTTTCCTGAATTTTTTCCCCTTGAGTATTTTTGCGTTGAACCCCCACACACAGAACCTGAGGGCACGGGGAGCGGCCCGCATCCTGTGGGCAGTGGGCTTGCTGTCCTTTGTGGGTTTCCCTGGGGGGTTGCTGGCCTCACAGAACATTGTGTTAACGTTGGAATTGCCGTGAGGCGTAAGGGAGACCTGCTTGGAAAGGGTCAGCAGGGCGCCTGGCCCGCAGTACGAGTGCAGAAACTGCTGCTGCCCTCGTCTTTATCGGCAGCATCCCCGGCATTTATTGAGCACGTGGTGCGCCGTGTCTCATCTCGCGTAATGCTCACACCAGCTCGGGGAGGTGGGAGATAGGATGATCCTTGTTTCACAGCTGAGAGGACTGGGGCTCGGAGGGTGAGCGGCTTGTTCACAGTCACGGCACCGCTAAGGGTGGAGCAGCGTGTGTGCCTGGTCTCATCCTAACTTATTTTTTAAACTGTGCTATCTAGACCGCCCCATTCCTGACAGTTGAAAAGCGCACTTAAAACAGTGTTTATTTTTATTTATCTGGCCATGCCAGGCCTTAGCTGTGGCACATGAACTCTTGTTTGTGGCGTGTGCAATCTGGGTCCCCGAGCAGGGGTCGAGCCTGGGTCCCCTGCGTCGGGAGCTCAGAGCCTTAGCCCTCCACCACCACGGAAGCCCTAGCAATACATTTCAGGAAGTACACACGATGAATAGGCACTGGGGGTGTGTCAGCTGCAAATTTGGCATGGTGATTAAGAAAAGAAACACATTTGGGTTGGTTCCTTCGGTCAACAGCATTTCTTGAGCACTCCTTGGAGAAAAGGCCCTTCCAGGGAGCCTTGGTTAGAGAAAAGAGGGCCCATGACATCGGCCAGAGGTCCCTGAGCATCTTTCGGAGTGGTGAGTGGGTTCCGCCCCTCCCGCTGACACAGGCTGGACACGCATGGACCTGGGGGAAGCTGAGCCAGGGAGGCGGCTCTTGCGCCTTCGCCTGGTCCAGGAGACGGGGTTTGGACCTGAGAGGTGCGGGTTCAGACCTCGCTGCTGCCTCTTTCTGCCGTTACGGCCTTGACTGACACTCTCAGTTGCTTTGAGCTGCAGTGTTCTCACCCATGAACAGGGTAGCGATGGTGACGTCACAGCCGTCCAGGGAAGAGCCTGGTTTCTGGGACAGGTGTGAGTTAAATCAGGTTTAGTTCTCAAATACATTATTGTGTGGGGCAGTGTCAGTCTCTTTAAAACAACCCGAACACACAGACAAACAGCACTTGAGTGTTTCGCTTCAGCACGTAGATCTCCTGCTCGCCCTGCCCTTCCCCGGCCTCGGTTCTCTGGCAAGTGCACAGAGAGGAAGTTAGTTGCATGCAGCTGCTGCCTTGAAGCACTCAGAAAGGCACCTTTGAGAAAAGCCAACGCTTCCAAGAAAAGACAGACACAAAGTTAGAAGAAGGAAGAAGAAAGCTCTGCGGTTGGCCACTTGCCCATCCTGAAGTCCTGAAGGGGCTCTGCGATTCCTTGGTGTGCTGACCAAATCGCTGGATTACTCAGAGTCCCTGAAGCGGCTCCAGATGGGGGGCCTACTGAGGCCAGAGGGAGGGGCAGCTTCTGTGGGTGGAGGGTGAGTGGAGGCGGCAGTCGAGGCCCCTGCCTGGGAAGCTCTGTGGACAGGCTGAGGCCAGAGCCTGGGGTCCAGTTCTCCTATCCGCTGGGCCGTCTAGTCAAGTGTCTAGAGCGACTCTGAGCTTGGGGTCCAACAGTCTCATCCTACCAACTTCCTACCTTGTCTTCTACCACTGAACAGACTTTGAGTCAGGATACTCTTCATGTTATGTAATACTAATATTCCGGGAGATATTGTTCAAGTCATCCAGTCCTTAGGAATCATCAAAACCTTAGGCTTGTGACTTCCTTTTTGAAAAATTGGAGTATAATTGCTTTATGACGTTATGATAGTTCCTGCTGTGCAACACAGTGATCAGCTACCTGGGCCCACGTGTCCCCCACCTGCTGGGCCTCCCCCACCCGCAGCTCAGCCTAGCCCTCTCGGCCGCCACAGAGCGTTGGGCTGGCCCCGTGTGGCGCAGCGGGTCCCACTCGCGGTCTCTGTCACACATGTCATGTCTCCATGTCAGTGCTGCTTGCCCAGTCCACCTCGCCCGCTCCTTCCCCCGCTGTGTCTACCTGTCCATTCTGTGTGTCTGTGTCTCTGTTCCTGCCCTGCAAATAGGTTCATCTATACCAGTTTTCAGATTGCACATATATGCATAGACTTGGATTACCGTGATATTGAAGGGTTTGCCTTGGAGACGAACAGAGATCATTCTGTCATTTTTGAGACTGCATCCAAGTACTGCATTTCAGACTCTTTTGTGGACTCTGATGGCTACTCCATTTCTTCTGAGGGATTCCTGCCCGCAGCAGTAGATATAATGGTCATCTGAGTTAAATTCACCCATTCCAGTCCATTTTAGTTCACTGATTCCTAGAATGTCGATGTTCACTCTTGCCATTTCCTGTTTGACCACTTCCAATTTGCCTTGATTCATGGACCTGACATTCCAGGTTCCTATGCAATATTGCTCTTTACAGCATCGGACCTTGCTTCTATCACCAGTCACATCCACAGCTGGGTGTTGGTTTTGCTTTGGCTCCATCCCTTCATTCTTCCTGGAGTTATTTCTCCACTGACCTCCAGTAGCATGTTGGGCACCTACTGACCTGGGGAGCTCCTCTTTCAGTATCCTATCATTTTGCCTTTTCCTGCTGTTCATGGGGTTCTCAAGGCAAGAATACTGAAGTGGTTTGCCATTCCCTTCTCCAGTGGACCACATTCCGTCAGACCTCTCCACTGTGACACTGCCGTCTTGGGTGGCCCTACACGCCATGGCTCATAGTTTCACTGAGTTAGACAAGGCTGTGGTCCATGTGATCAGTTTGGCTAGTTTTCTGTGATTGTGGTTTTCATTCTGTCTGCCCTCTGATGGAGAAGCATAAGAGGCTTATGGAAGCTTCCTGATGGGAGAGAGACTGAGGGGGAAACTGGGTCTTGTTCTGACGGGTGGGGCCGAGCTCGGTAAATCTTTAACCCAATTTTTGATGTTGGCTGCGGCTCTTTCCCTCCGTTATTTACCTGGGGCCAAACTGGTGGAGGTAATGAGGAGAATGGGGACCTCCATCTAAAGGTCCTGTGCGTGCACTGCTACACTCAGTGCCCCCAACCTTGCGGCAGCCAGCGCCGACCCGCCTCCGCCCGAGACTCCTGACACTCGGCGAGCTTGGGTCCGTCCCTTGGGGGCTCACAGCTCCTTGCACCTGGGTCCTGGTGCACAAGGTTCTCTCTGTGCTGCACTGGATGAAGCACGAGCTGGAATCAAGATTGCAGGGAGAAATATCAGTAACCTCAGGTATGCAGATGACACCACCCTTGTGCACCCTTATGGTGAAGAACAACTAAAGAGCCTCGTGATGAAAGTGAAAGAGGAGAGAGAAAAGTTGTCTTAAAGCTCAGCATTCAGAAAACTAAGATCATGTCATCCGGTTCCATCACTTCTTGGCAAATAGATGGGGAAACAATGGAAACAGTGAGAGACTTTATTTTGGGGGGCTCCAAAATCACTGCAGATGGTGACTGCAGCCATGAAATTAAAAGACGCTTGCTCCTTGGAAGAAAAGCGATGACCAACCTAGACAGCATATTAAAAAGCAGAGACGTTACTTTGCCAACAAAGTCCATCTAGTCAAGGCTGTGGTTTTTTCATGTATGGATGTGAGAGCTGGACCATAAAGAAGGCTGAGCAATGAAGAATTGAGGCTTTTGAACTGTGGTGTTGGAGAAGACTCTTGAGAGTCCCTTGGACTGCAAGGAGATCCAACCAGTCCATCCTAAAGGAGATCAGTCCTGGGTATTCATTGGAAGGAGTGATGCTGAAGCTGAAACTCCAGTACTTTGGCCACCTCATGGGAAGCACTGACTCATTGGAAAAGACCCTGATGCTGGGAAAGATTGAAGGCAGGAGGAGAAGGGGACAACAGAGGATGAGATGGTTGGACGCCAGCTCGACCCCTGGTCTAGGAGACCCCACGTGCTGCGGGGCAGCTGACGCATGCGCACAACTCCTGAGCCTGTGCCTTGAGCCTGGGACCGCACTGCTGAGCCCGGCGCACAGCTGCTCACGCCCGCGTGTCTAGAGCCGGCGCGCTGCAGCAAGAGACGCCACCACCTTGCGACGCTTGCACACCACAGCGGAGCCCAGTGCAGCCAGAAATGTGAGCAAATGGAAAAGAGAACTCAAGTTTCTTTCCCCTGCTTTGTTTGCCAGTTGCAGAGCTGTGATCAGGTTTTCTTTTTCTTTTTTTTAAAGAAGTGGACTATTCATTGGAGGAAAGGGCTGCTGGGAGCTGCATCGTGAGCTGTCTTTCCATTGCTTCTCAGGGGCTAAGACCCTCCTGTGTGGCGTCTCAGGAGGTTTCTGTTTGTTGACTGGCCGTGTTGGCATGCCCCTCGCTGTGGAGGGCAGGCAGGTGGATGTGGAGGCTTCGAGACCTCCCCTGCTCATTGCAGCCACCCCCGGAGGGCTGTGGGGCCGGGGCACCTGGTGCCTGTGAAGACAGAGCCGAGCTGAACTTCACACGCGGGTGAAGAGCGTGAAGAGTGGCAGAGTCCATGCGGGTCAAGGCGCGCCTCCAAGCGCTTTGTATGCATTTGGCTACACCGGGTCTTAGCCGCAGCGTGCAGGAGCTTCTTCAGCTGTGGTGTGGAGACTCTTAGTTTCAGCCCGTGGGCTCTAGTTCCCCGACCAGGGATTGAACCCAGGCCTCCCGCCCTGGGAGCAGGGAGTCCCAGCCGCTGGAGCTCCAGGGAGGCCCCGGGACTTGCCCACGCACGCCTGGCACAGCGAGGAGCCTCGGGACGGCGGACACGCTCCCGCTCCAGCTGCCGGGGCCCGTCCCCCGGGCGGTCGGCTGGTAGGAGGCGTGTCGGGGCGCTGGGCAGCCCCAGCCCGGGCGGCCACCGCTTCGGCGCTCTCCTCGCCTCTGCTCCCCTTCTCTTCCCCCCTCACTGTTTCTCTGTCCGGTTTGTTCTCTCCCGTTCACTGCTTGCCTCTCTGCTTTCTCCCTGCCTCTCCTCCTCGCTCACTGTGGCTCCGCTTCCGGAGCAGCTGCGGCCCTGCCGGGGTCCGGGCCCTTCCCTCTGACGCTTCCCCGGGCTTTTCCCGGCTCTTCCTGACTCCAGCCGGGACCCCCATCCGAGGCGGGCGCACGCGTCTCCTGGGGGAGCGGCGAAGACGGAGCTTCGTGGCCGGCTGCCGGCGCCCTTCTCTGCCTGGGGCCGGCGTGGGCCGGGCGCTCGCTGGGGCCGGCGGGCCTCGGAAGGCTTGCCCAGGGCCACACCTGCCTCCGCGAGCCCCGACGCTGGGCAGGGGCTCTGCTGCGCGCTTCTCCCGTCCGCGGCCGGTCCCCCTCCTGACGCCTCTCTACTTGCAGATCGAGGAGACGCGCGTCAACATCGACAAGATCTCCGAGCACTTGGAGGAAGCGAAGAGGCTGCACAGTGTTATCCTGTCTGCGCCCATCCCCGAGCCGAGTGAGTGCGCGGGCCCCTGGGAGCAGCAGGGAGGGCCGCCCTCGCGCCGCCCTCCTCACCCTCTCCTGCTCGCCGCCCTGCTGACGCCTGTTTACTAGGCCGCGCCAGCTCTCGGACGCAGCACGCGGGATCTTCACTCTTTGTTGCAGCCTGCAGACTCTTTAGTTGGGGCCTGTAGGATCTGGTTCCCTGACCAGGGGTCGAACCCGGGCCCCCTGCATTGGGAACGTGGAGTCTTAGCCACTGGATCCCCGGCACGCCCCGTCCCCTCTGCTTTTCGTGGCTCCGCTTGGCCAGCCTCTCGTCTCCTTCCCAGCGAGCCCAGCCCCGTGGCTGGCGGGGACTGCCGCCGCTGCTGGCATGCCTTGCCTCTGCCCCTGCCTCGGGTTTCTGGAAGGCATACCTGTGCTGCTTTCTCTGCTTGAAATGCTGCTCCAGACCCTCCTTTTCTTCCACAAGGTGTTTTTATTCTGTAGGTCGAGGGCAGGGTGCCTGGAAAAATGCCTTTAAAAGCTAAGCTTGCCGCATTCTGATGATGGGTGTCTGGGGAGCCCCTGGGGATGCGTACTGCCCTGGACGCCTGAGAAGCCACCACACCTCCTCCGCTGATTGTTGTCGCTGACAAAGCGTTCAGTCTCTGCTAACTGATTCTGCCGGCCTTTGTTTACCCAGAAACCAAGGACGACCTGGAGCAGCTCACGACCGAGATCAAGAAGAGGGCCAACAATGTCCGGAACAAACTGAAGAGTAAGGGGCTAAGGGAGCAGCCGGCCCCCCAGCCACCCCATGTCTGGGGTCCGGCCCTCCTGCAGCAGGACGCTTCCTCTTGGGGGTGACATCGCGCGTGGCCTCTTTGCTCGTGATCTGGGCTCTGTCTTGGCATGATGGATGACAGCCCCAGAGCTTTGTCTGTGGTTGAGTGAGGCGAGAACTGACGTCTGGGGACGGGAGCGGAAGTGTGCTGTCAGCTGGTGAATGTCTGGTGGCTCGGGTCCCTCGCCTTTCCCCGGTCCCGTTTCTGCCCCCAGCACCTGCGTGCGCGTGAACGGTGATGTTAGTGGTATGAGGATGCCAGAGAGCTGCGTCTGCAGGCGTCTGCTGGGGCCCGGATGTGCCGCCTCCCCTCGCCCACTCCCCCCGTTAGGGCAGTGTTCTGAGAAGCCGCTGTCATAGATTCAGTTCGTCTGGAAGCCCAGAAGCCTCCTTCGGTCCGAGGCTGTCATCTGCATTCTTGCCCCACTTACTGTCTTTGGTGATGAGTGCGCGCTATTGGTCATCGAGAGAAAGTGGTGTTGCTGAGCCTGAGGTATCATTTCTTCGCCCGCTTTGGACCGTGCTGCCTGTTTTCATGGGGACAGAGTGGAGGTTTTCGGTGGCCGCTTCCAGTCCAGCAGTGAGCCTGCGCCTGCCATCTGCGTGTTCCTGTTTGACGTTCATGTTGGCATTGTGAGGGGGCCCCTGCAGCTCACGCATTTTACAGACCGGAGAACAGGAAGGCTTGAGCGCGTGCGGCTTTTCCAGGTGGCATGCTGGGACATGGCTGGGCCGGGATTTGAGCCCGGGTCTCTCGGTGACGGGGACTGTGCTGTTAACTGCTGCGCTGAGACGTGGCCGAGGGAGACCCTGCAGAGAAGGTGTCCTGGGGCTCAGACGTGAGCCGGCTGTTGAGACAGAACCTGCCTGCTGTTAGTCTCCTGGGCCGGTGTGTGTGTTTGAGAGAGGTGGCTGCATTGCACGGTGAGTTTCTTGGAGGAGAGCAGGGGCTGCGTTGCTGGAATAACCTTCTCTCCCATCCAGGCATGGAGAGGCATATTGAGGAAGACGAGGTGCGGTCGTCGGCAGACCTTCGGATTCGGAAATCCCAGGTGAGATTCTTGGCCTGGCAACCATCTATCCCAGTCTTTAAAAATTTTTTTCCCTTCACTTTGGTGTCTTTTTAATTTTTTAAAAATCTTTATTGAAGTAGAATTGATTGCAATATGGTGTTAGTTTCAGATACATGGCAGAGTGATTCAGTTATGACACACACACGCGCATGTGTATTGCTTTTTCAGACCTTTTCCATTGTAAGCTATCAAGGATATTGAATGTAGCTCCTGTGCTGTGCAGGAAGCCCTGTTTTATATGTGGCAGTGTGTCTGCCAGCCCCGTCTTCGTGACTTGCTCCCCCACCTCCTCTTTGCTAACTGTAAGTGTGCTGTCTCTCTGTTTTGTAAACAAGTTCATTTGTATTCGTCTTAGACTCCACAGGCTTGACGTCAGTGGTGTCTGTGGCGTCTGTCTGTGGCCGCCGCGTGTGGGTGAGGCGCCTCCGGGCGCGGCCGTGTTGCTGTGAGTGGCTTGTCTCATTCGCGGCAGAGTGGGGTCCCGTCGCGTGGATGCGTCACATCTTCTTCATCCATTCATCTGTCGGTGGACGCAGATTGCTTCCATCTCCTGGCTCTTGTGACTAGCACTGCGGTGAACACTGGGGTCTGTGTATCTTTTCTAATTAGCTCTCATCTTCTCTGGGTCTGTGCCCAGGACGGGGATCGCCGGATCATATGGCGGCTCTGGTTTTAGTTTTTTAAGGAACCTCCCTCCTGTTCTCCATGACACCAACTTGCATTCCCACCAACAGGGTAGGAGAGCTCCCTTTTCTAGCTGTGGATCTCTGAAAACAGACAGACCTTATTTGGAACTCAGAGTGAAGAACTGGTAGAGGGGAGCTGCCCAGGTTGAAGTGGGGGACAGGTCTGAGACCAGCCCTGGTGGCCCTCTCACACCATCCTCTCAGGAGGCGCCTGAGGTTCCCAGAGCAGAGGAAGGTGTAGTGAGCCTCCTTGGTTTACAGGAGAGGAAACTGAAGTCTTCTCTCTGGAGACTGTTGGTCGTCAGTTGTCCAGCTTGGAGCCAGGCTGCTTGGCGGTCATGAAGTTGTGATCCTTGTCACTGAAGAACGGGCGTGACGTTCCAGTGTCACAAGGAAGCTGTGACGTAGGACCCGCAGGAGAGAGGGTAGGAAGACAGGATCAGATCCTTGTGCTCCCAGCACCGGAAGAGCCTGGAGGGACTGAGGTGCCCAGAGGAGGCTGAGCCTTGGGTGGGCAGGATGTCCGCGAGGGCAGGCTCAGGGAGAGGTTGTCCTTGCAGGCCTGGGGGCGGGAGTGGCGTGTAGAGTGGGGGTGGTGCAGGGTGGGTGGGGCAGGCGTGGAGAGAGCAGTCTGTCCAGAGACAAAAGCCTGTCACAGGATAGTGGGTGCTGAGTTTTTCATAGAGAACCCAGTGCCAGATTCCGGGGGCCTTTGCAGTCTTGGGAGTTTGGGTCTGATCAGCTGGCTGGCATGCGTTTACTTTGGGTTGCAGTCTCTTAGGATAATCTGGTAGCCATGTGAAAACCGGCTCAGCGTGGGGCACGTGGGCCTCTCATTGGGTTTTTGCAATGATTTTGGTCTGAATTTGCCTGATGGTGGGTTTAAAAAAAGTGTAGATATTGGTGATTTGGCAAAGGAAAAACCTTTGTTGGGGCTTGATGCTGAGAAGTGGGCAAGGAATAAAAATGATAATGATTTGAGTTTAGGCACCAGGGCTGTTGATGGAATGCATTGAGTCAGAAGCAAGAAGATTTGAAGCAGGAAAAGCTGGGCGATCCGTTTGTGTAAGAACGCAAGGGTCTTTGGATGTGGAGGGGAGTTAGGTAGGGCCTCTGGGATTCCCGGAGTATCTCCTTTGGCCTCAATTACTCTGTGAGTTCAGCAAGACAGGTTAACAGATAACTGAAAGTGTGCTTTGAAAAGGTGAGCTGGCTTTCCCCGGGTGTGAAGTTAGGAAGCCAAAGACACTGAGTCTTGCACCTGGTCTTTGGGTTTTTGTTTTTCATTTCTTTTACAATTTTGAAAGATTACTTTCCAGTTACAGTTCTTACACAATCTTGGCTATATTCCCCCTGCTGTAAAATGCATCCTTGAGGCTATCTGACACCAGGACTTTGTACCTCCCTCTCCCGCCCCGTCTGTCCCCTCTCCACCTTCCCACTCGCCGCTGGTTTACTCCCTGGATCTGCGAGTTGCTTCCTCTCTGTGATGGTCATAGTTTGCTGTACTTTTTAGATTCCACATGTAAGGTGACGTTGTCCAGTATTTGTCTTTCTCTGACTTATTTCACTTAGCATAATATTGTCTAGACCAGTCTAGGTCGTCACAAATGGCAGGATTTCACGTCTTAGTGGCTGGGTAGCATTTCCTTGTGCATGCGTGTGTACGTGTGTGTGTCGCGCCTTCTTTATCCAGTCCACTGTTGACGGGCGCTTGGGGGGCTGCCGTCTCTCGGCAGCTGTGAATAGTGCTGCTGTGAACACTGGGGTGCATGTGTCGTTCTGAATTAGTATTTTTATACAGATATATACACACACACACATTTTATACATACATACACACACACACACGCACATGCACGCCCAGCAGTGGGATTGTTGGGTCAAACTGTAGCTCTAGTTTTAGTTTTTTTTGAGAAATCTCCAGCTTCCCAGTGGCTGCACCAGTCTGCCTTCCTACCAAGAGCTGCCCTTGGCCTCGCGGTCCCGGGTCTGGCGCGGCTGTGGGCGAGGCTGGGGCCGGGGCGCTGAGCCCGTGCCCCTCGCTCCTGGGGGCTCACAGCCTTGACCTTGTCCCTGCAGCACTCCGTCCTGTCCCGGAAGTTTGTGGAGGTGATGACCAAGTACAACGAGGCCCAGGTGGACTTCCGTGAGCGCAGCAAAGGGCGGATCCAGCGGCAGCTCGAGATCAGTGCGTGTCTGAAGCGCCTGCCCTCCCGGCCTGCCGGGCGCTGGTCGGCCCGGTCGTCAGGGCCAGGGAGCCGGGGCCTCCAGGTGGCTTCTGCCTTCCCTTTGTGCCCCAGCCAAGGACGGGGCTCACGGCACTGCCGCCGCCTGGATGTCGTGTCTTAGGCTGAAAGAGGGTGGCTCCGTGCCACCAGGTCCAAGCGTTGGTTGCCATGGGAACCAGCATTTCCACATCCATGGAGGGAAATACCTGCTATGCAGCCCTGCTTCCTGGGGCTCATGGCATCTTTGCTGCCTGTTTGACAGCAGAAATGGTGCAGGTTGCCCCGTTTGTGTAAAGGAGTTAATACAGCCTTACCCTTTAGGAATCAGTAGCAATCAGGGCTCCGCAGCGCGGAACATGCTCTTGAGTGCAGGAATTAAATGAACACGGTCGCAGGCAGGGAGGGCAGGCCGGCCAGGGCCTGGGGACACGGTGCGCTTGGGCAGAGCAGGGTGGGGGTAAGTCAGTTGGAGGGAGGGCTCACCTGGGAACTGGCCCTTTGTCCTGAGGACTTTGGACCCTGTGGCAGAGTGAAGGGGGCCAGGAGATGTTCCAAGCTGGAAAGGAATATAATCAGACACAGACTTCAGGAGGGCAGTTGCTGATAAGGTTGAGGCTGGATTGGGTTAGGAGAGACATCGGAGAAAGGCGAGCAGGCTTGTAAAGGCCACGGCTTTAGAGTGAAACTTAACTGTGCTCCCACTGGGATTTCCAGATGGTTCAGTGATGAAGAATTGTCTGCCGATGCAGGAAACACCGGAGGCGTGGGTTCGATCCCTGGGTTGGGAGAGCCACTGGAGGAGGAAATGGAAACCCAACATTCTTGCCTGGAAAGTCCCACGGGCAGAAGCCTGGTGGGCTGCAGTCCACGGGGTTGCAAAGAGTTGGACACAACTGAGCGACTGAACATGGCCATTTTCGGGAAACTTTTGAAATGATGAGCTTTGATCTTCTATGTGACGCTCTCCTTCTTTTGTTACAAAGCCGGCAAGAAGACTACCGACGAGGAGCTGGAGGAGATGCTGGAGAACGGGGACCCTGCCCTCTTCACCTCAGGGGTGAGTGATGGTGCGGGGTTGGGGGGTGGGAGGCCCACAGGGGCCCCTGGGGGGCTGTGGTGGGCCTGGGGGCCGACGGCCCATCTCTCTGCGGCCCGCTGTAGATCATCGAATCTCAGATTTCCAAGCAAGCCCTCAGCGAGATCGAGGGCCGGCACAAGGACATCGTGAGGCTGGAGAGCAGCATCAAGGAGCTTCACGACATGTTCATCGACATCGCCATGTTGGTGGAGAACCAGGTGAGGCGCTGGGTACCGTGGGGGCGGGGAGGGGGCTTCCTGAGGAGGGCGGGGAGGCTCCGAGAAAGCCACGGGGGTCGAGTCGGGAGGGAGAAGCATCGGGAATTGGCGTAGCAAGTCCCAGAATCCCAGTATCCCAGTAGAGGAAGGCACCTTGGATGCTGACGCTTGGGGCGGTTGCAGCCTTGTTATTCCTGCTGGTTACTCTGGTCTGGAAGTCACGTCTAAGCAACGTGAGGTTTGAAGTGCTCTGTAACGTACCTGTTCCCTCCGGCCTCGGGATCGTCATTGTTATTTTTTATTAGTGACTCGGGTTCTTAATGGTGATGCCTTAAAACACTCTGCTGATAGGAACCATCGCTGTTTCACTGGTGACACTGGAAACATGGGGTCTTTCCCCCAGTTCATGGCGAAAAGTCAGGTGTCACGGAGATTTTTGTGTTTTCCCACTTTTGCTTTTTCTTCTGTATGAGTTTTTCCAAAAATGTTGACTGTTTTTTTGCTGAGGAACAACAAAAGCAATGAAGGGACAGCAAAAGTAGTGTCAGCGGAAAACTCCAGCCACGAGGCTGAGCTGACAGCCCGTTTGGCTCGGGCCAGCTTGCCCGGGGCGGGCGGCCCTGTGCCCTGCTGTGGGGTCAGTGTCGCGGGCCTCGTGGCCCCTGCTTCTTAGGTGCAGTTAGATTCACCGCCACGTAACGGTGTGGAGCCACTCTCACCGTGCGCTCCCGCGGCCCTGCCACCTGGAAAGGATCAGAGCCTGCTTCCTGTGTGGCAGGAACCCTGATGGAGCCCGAGCACCACGTGGCTGGTTTTGACACGTTTCCTGCTCTGGGCTCGGGTGCCTCTGCTCCATCCCCTCCGCCCTGGAGGCCGTTCCTCCTGTCCCTCCATCTGCACTCTTGTTTTTCTCCCCACACTGCCTTGCCGAGGAACTGGTTTGAGATTCAAGTGATGGTAAGTGCCGTTCTCTCTGCAGAAAGCCAGGGGTTGCGTGGAATGAAGGTCTAGGTGGGTGGAGGGAATTCCCAACTTAAGATGCACAGAAGTCAATTGGAAAGACTGAACTTCAGGTCAGGAAGTAACAGCTGGGGAAAGGTGGGGAATCTTGCTAAGAGACCATGATCCCTTAACCAGATAACTCAGGTAAAACCAACGTCTTGTTACTTACAGGGCCTGGGGATATCTTAGAGAAAGCAAGTGTCCCCACTTCAGCTGTTTACTGAGCACCCGCCGTGCACCGGGCACTTTCTGTAGTAGCGGGCACTTGGTCCAGACTGGACAAGCTTGGCTCAGGTCTGAGTGGCCAGGAAGAGGCCAGCCTTCCTGGCAGCGTGAGAGAGATGTGTTCTGGCTTCTCTTCTCACGTTCCATTAAAAAAAAAGGCGCGGGGGGCCCTTCAGGTTATCCCAGGCGTCTAGACCACGTGCTCCTGGTGTGCAGGGCGCTGTCTCGCATGAAGTAAATGAGTGCATGTTTCGAGGCCGGGTGACCACCGCCTCGGCCTGGGAGAGCACCGGCCATAACGGGAGGTGTGAGGGTCACCCCACGGAAGGCCGCATGGGCAAGTTTCCAGGTGCTCTCCGGGGCCTCGCACGCGGGACTGTCCCGGGGTGCGTGTCCAGGGTGTGACTGGAGCCTGTCCTCCGCAGGGGGAGATGTTAGATAACATAGAGCTGAGTGTCATGCACACGGTGGACCACGTGGAGAGGGCTCAGGAGGAGACCAAAAGAGCCGTCAAGTACCAGGGCCAGGCCCGGAAGGTGAGCCCCCGCCGCCCCAGAGGGCAGGTCCATTGTGTGCGCTCTCTTGCTGTCTCCTCCCTCTCCCCATCTCTGTCTCTGCCGCCGCCACCTCTTGCATCCGGGGAAAGGGCGCCATGATTGACCGTATTGAGAACAACATGGACCAGTCCGTGGGCTTTGTGGAGCGGGCCGTGGCAGACACCAAAAAGGCGGTCAAGTATCAGAGTGAAGCTCGCAGGGTGAGCCCCGCGTCTCAGCGGGACCGGCCGGCTTCTCCTCTCCCTGGTCGCCCCCATCCATGTCCCTGAGATCCCCCTGCCTTCCCTCTGTCCGGCCTCCTCCAAAAGCCTTCATCAGCTCTCCCTAGAGAATAGCTCCCCTTCCCTCCCCGGCGTGTCCCGCATGGATCTGGCTCCCACTGTCTCCACCCAAGAGCCCACACTGGCAGGCAGCTCTGCGGGGTGGACCCGTCACTGCCCAGCATTGCTGCTGGTCTGCTGGACAGAGCTGCTGGCCCGTCCGGTGTGACGCGGCTCCTCTGCCCTTCAGAAGCTTCCTCTGCACCGCCTTCCACTCAGCCCCACCTGTCCTCCTGGTCTCTTTTCTCTGCTCTGAACCCAGCTGTGTGCTGATGGCTTTGTGAACACTCAGGGCACACCTGTTTTCTACTTGATAGATCAAACAGTTGATCGTCACCTTAGTCCCTGGCCACCTAGGAAGCGTAGGAGCCTGGGATTCGAATTCGGGCTCCAGCCCAGCTCTTCCCATCAGCTCCTCCTGCCCCGCTGCCCGCCCCCACCCCTGGTTCTGGCGCCCCTGTTGCTTGGAGCACCTCTGCCCAGTCACCGCAGCAGCCAGCTCTGGGGCTGTGCTTTTCAGCCTGCTTTCTTCTGACTTTGTGCTTTGGTATTTCCATTCTTCAGTTCTTTTTCTTCCAACTTTACCTGTTGCTTGGGCAGGTGTCTAGGGAGCTGGGAAGTTATTTCACATGAGGAATCCTGGCCTGTTCACAACAGGTCCTGTGCTTTCAGACCCTCAGTCACTGTCCTGGGTTTGACAGGTGGGAGTGTTCTCTGGGGGAGAGATGGATGGGAGTTTGCATTTAGGAGGACTGTGTCAAATACGTCTTCATACTCCCCTTGAAAACGAAAGGCTCAGTCATGTTCTGTCTTGGTTTACTGCTGCTTAGAGACCCCGTGATGCTTGCGGTTACGTCTGTCCACGCGTGAGGGCTGCAGCGTGAGCGCGGAGCCGAGGGGTTCCGGATTTCCGCATTGCTGGCACGGCTAGTGCTGAGGCAGCTTAAACAGGAGCGCCCAGTGGAGCGTCTTTGTGTAGGGGTGCCAGCTTTCCATTTCGCTCTATCTGGGTCAATAAGATGCTTCCGGTGCAGAGGTGGGTTTTGGATGACTGACTGCAGCTTTTTGGTGACTTGTAGTAATGACTTGTTTTTATTTCTCTTATCCCTCTCTCCAGAAATTGGTAATTATCATTGTGATAGTAGTTGTGTTGCTGGGCCTTTTAGCGTTGATTATCGGACTTTCCGTTGGGCTGAAGTAAGGGCGGACGAGCTGACATGTAAGTAAAGGGAGGGCTCCCGGGACTCTGGGCCGGCTCGCTCTTGAGCACCCAGCCTGGGTCGCGGCTCTGCGTTCTTTCACTGTCTGCAGGCTCGCGAGCGCTCCCGCTCTCAGTCCTGTGCCTGCTCTTACCTCCGCCTCGTCCTCTTCTCGGGTCCCGGCTGCGGCCGGGCTTGGTCCTTTGTCGGTTTGTACCCCGAGGGGTCTGGCTCTGGTCTTGCCAGTGTGTTCTTCATTTCCCGAGCATCTCGTCTGCACTCCCGTCCCGAGCGAGCCTGCCTCTCAGCTCAGGGCGGTCTCCAGCCGGGATCTGGGGCACGTCCTCGGAGCTCTCGCTGTCCTTTGGGCTGCGGGGCTTCGCCTTCCTTTCCCTTTCCTCACAAATGGAGCTTTGAACTGGGACTCGTGGCTGTGGGGTTTGTTAGTGGCTGACTGGCTGGATCTCGAATGATGCAGGCGCTACGGGTTTTGAGTGTGCAGCTGTGCCAACACCGAATACGGGCATCACTGGCTCCTCACACCGCCCTCAGGAGGCGGGGCTGTTATCACCTGTGTTATAGGTGAAGATGCCCAGGCTTACAGAAGTTAAGTAACAGGGCCAGGTTTGAGCACACAGCTAATAGTGGACCTGGGGGAATTCTATGTCCGAGTGACTCTTCGTAAACAAGGTGGCCATTTATCGTCATCAGAGCCTCAGAGGATGGCGACTTTAAAGTTCAGGACATTAATTTGTAAAAAATCTGGTAAAAGCTGTAGAGCTGGCCACTGGCCGGGGCCTCAGGCCGGTAGCAGTGGCGTGGCACGAGGCCTGTGACTGGCCGGCGGAGACTTCCGTGGCTCCTTAAGTGTTTTTCTGACTAAAACACAGCATTATGTATGGTTAAAACCAGACTGGTAAACACTGAAACTACTACTGCTGCTAAGTCGCTTCAGTCGTGTCTGACTCTGTGGGACCCCATAGACAGCAGCCCACCAGGCTCCCCGTCGCTGGGATTCTCCAGGCGAGAGCACTGGAGTGGGGTGCCATTTCCTTCTCCAATGCATGAAAGTGAAAAGCAAAAGTGAAGCCGCTCAGTCGTGTCCGACTCTTCGCGACCCATGGACTATATAGCCTTCCAGGCTCCCCGTCCCTGGGATTCTCCAGGCGAGAGCACTGGAGCGGGGTGCTGTCGCCGTCTCCAGAACACTGGAAAGGTGACCAGAGTTAACTTCAGTGTTACTGCCAGTGACCCTGTGGCGCGGTCACACGCTCGGATGTGGCTTTACATCATTCAGACTATGTCGTCAGCAGTTTGGTGCCAGTTACAAGGTCAAAAGCATCACTTCACA
Organism: Redunca redunca; assembly: GCA_006410935.1. Lineage (NCBI taxonomy): Eukaryota > Metazoa > Chordata > Mammalia > Artiodactyla > Bovidae > Redunca > Redunca redunca. The sequence goes on along the minus strand of SJYQ01096197.1, from coordinate 9,172 downwards.
GCACGCAAATCTCTTTGGGAATCTCATGTTCAATGAGATTGTGAATATACTCTCAATTATTCAACTGTTCCCAACATTGGAGGTTTGCTATTGTTGTTTTGCTATGACTAACAGTATGATTAACTTTTATAATGTTTTCCTCACTCGTACAAATTCATAGAAGGTGGGTTACTGGGGTAACGGATACGTAGATGTGAGGCCAGAGCTGACCCTTCACTTTCTGCCTGTTTGCCTTTTTTTCCTTCCTCCTCCTCCCATGTAACTAGAGGGTCTCAAAGTCAGATTATTTTTAACCCTGAACATTCAACTTCTTGAGATATACATCCATGAGGTGACTGATCTCTCATAAGTAATTAATTGATTTGCTTTTTTCCCCTCCTGGTACTTGGACTCTAGTCCTTGACATTTTTTTGTTTGTAGAATTTTGTTCTGACTCTTCACAATCCCCCTGGAAAGGATATTAACATTAAGAAAAGGTATAATAGTCAGTATCTCTCCAAATCCATGGATGAAAGATGTCTTCCAAATTCACAGGGCCCCTCACCATTCCTAATTCCCAGAATTCAGAATGTCAATCATTCTGTAAAATGAGGAGGCAGATCAGTCCATTGTTTTTAGCTGACTTACCCGACTTCTAGCATGCTAAGTTGCTGAGCCCTTGCTGTTGCTTCCCTGTTCCCTGACTGAGTCCAGGCCGACTGGCACACAGGCCTGGACTCGGGAGTCAGACCTCCTAACAGAAGACGTCCCATGTCCGTGCTCCCCACCTGTGCTCTAGGATAACACCATCACCCCCATTGTCGTCGGGGAAGCTCGGTGGAGCTCAGGCGAGTTAGGAACTTGCCCAAAGCCTGCTCAGCTCGCAAGGTAGAGCAGCCGTGACAGGCCTCCTGGACGTTTCCGTGTCCTGTTCGCTGTGCCTTTCTGCTTCTAAGACAGGCTGGGTGGGCGCTGAGGGAGTGAGAAGACTCCAGTGCCGGCAAGCCTCTGAGCTGCCTTCGGAAGGAGCTGATGGGGGCCTTGCGCATAGCACGGCTGTCTTTCTCCAGCGGCCGTGCCTCTCTGCCCGCATGCCCGCCCGCAGAGCTGACAGCCCTGGGAAGGGTTCTGAGAGGCCCAGGGCCCCCCTTCCCCTCTGTCTCTTGTAGCAGGGCTTTTGGACCTTCCCAGGCCTCTCAGCAGTGAGGAATCCGCCTGCCAAGCAGGAGATGTGGGTTCGATCCCTGGGTCAGGAAGATCCCCTGGAGAAGGAAATGGCAACTCACTCCAGTATTCTGGCCTGGGAAACCCCATGGGCAGAGGAGCCTGGCGGGCTGTAGTTGGTGGGTCACACAGAGTTGGATACACCCGAGCGACTCACTAAGACTAGGACGCGCGGGTGCCCGTCGGCCGTTGGCGCGTCTGTCGGGCCCCAGCGCGGGTGCCCGTCGGCCGTCGGCGCGTTGACCCTCCGCGGTTCTGGTTGCAGCTCAGCTCTCCTCTCCGTCTTCCAGGTGTGTGGCTGAGTCCTCCTGGCACTCTTCACCGTCACCCGGGCTGCTGGCCCGGCCAACATCCCCCCCGCCTGTCGTAAAGCCCGGTTCCACCCCACCTGGTGTGGCCGCCACCCCTGCCTTCAGATGGGAGCGGAGTGTGAATGGCCTTCCTGAGAGCGCGAGCCCTCTTCCTTTGTTCCCTGTAACCACCCGTGGGCCCGACCCGGCAGACGGTCTCCCCGGGAGGAGCCCGAGCCCCTCGCCGCCTTCCGGGCCCGCCGGCTCTGGAGCGCCTCTCCCCGGACTGCAGGAGCCGCCTGTCCCCCCCGGTGTGTCCCACCGCGTCCTGTGCCCGGGGAGCCGCCCGAGCCTCCCGGGCGCTGTGCTGCCTGCCTCACGGAGTGTCCGCCCCCGCACTGTAATGGTTTGTTTTAAGGTGGGATGTCTTTAACAAAGCAAGGGGTTCTCCACGTTTGGCCGCAGTGAGCCTCGGGCCTGAGCCTCCCGCCTGGCGGGCTCCCGGTGCCCCGGCTCACGGGCCTTGTCTGGAAGCAGGAGGCGCGGGCAGAGGTCGCTGTGGTCTCTGAAGCGCAGCCTTGAAACGACGCCCTCGGTGTGCTGAGCTCCGCGGCCACCCTCCACCTCTGCCCCTGCCGTGCCTCTTCACGTGGACTCGGGGACACGCCGCCTGAGGCCGTCATCTGAGGCCACCGTCTGTCCAGGCCGGGCTGTGGCGTCACCGTTCCCGTATCTCGGGCCAGGGAGCCGGCTGTTCACTGCGGGGAGGCCCGGAATGACCAGGCCTGTAGAACCGGCCGGGGCTCAGGTCCTGAGGGTCAGGCTCTGGGAGCTTTCAGACGGGGCAGCTGTGAGTGTTCAGGCACTTCATGTGTTCCAGATGTACTTTTATAATCGTGTGTGTGACGTGTATGTACATACATGCATGGGTCTCAGGAAGTAGGGAGCTGGAAATGAGGATGTTCTAGTCTCCGAAGAATAACCTGAGCTGGGCTAAAATCGGGAGTCACAGGAGAAGCGTGGTCTCCTCACGTCATTGGGAAACCTGCTGTTTTCTGCACAAGCGCTCGGAAAACAAGATGGCGGGATGGGCACCAGGCGGGTCCCCGCTAGCAGGCATGAGGAGGGACGAGCTCGCCACCCCTCCCGGCCCGCTGCCCAGGCTGGGCTTGTCCTGAGAACTCCCCATTGCAGCCTGGTTTTGTTCGCGTGGCTGTGGGGCTGTCCTGTGTCCAGGACTGAGCCAGCTCGGGAAGCCAAGGTCCACTCAGCAGTTCTTCCTGCCCCAGGTTGGTGGGCTTGATAGACTCCTTGTCGCCCCCACTCGTCATGGAGGAAACAACAGCCAGGAAATTTTTAAGCTCCCAGCTGGTTCCGGCCAGCCTCCCGATTCGATTCGTACTTCAGCTTTGACTTGAGTGCTTTCTAGGATAGGGGAGCAGCCTGACCCAGGCACCCCGTCTTCCTGTGCCAGGGCCACTCACTCAGCCAGCGCCCAGCACTCGGACGGAGCCAAGGGGTCCCCATCGCCTGTGGCTGTGATGTCCGACTCAGGCCTGGCTCCAGCAAGGCAGGTAGCCAAGCTCCAATCAGACCTTTGCTCTCCTGAGACTCAGGCCTGGGGCTTATCATTTGGATACAAGTGAAGGGTTTTTTTGTTATTTTTTAAAAATGTAAACTGGATAATTTTAATTGCTAATTTAAAAATAAATGACTCTATATACTGACTGTGAAGTGGTTCTGGCTCCAGGTCCCTGTGAAACACTTGCTGATGGGCTGCCCCACGTGGTGACTTGTGTTTGTTTTGGAAAGGGGTGAAAAAAATTTTTTTAACTGTGCTAGAGCAGATGGATCCAAAGTTCTAATTTTTGAAAATAGTTTAACTCCCAAAGATTGCACTGTAAAATTTCAAGGGATTCCCCCCAAAAGACTTTGGCTTACTCACTGAGAATATCTGTGGCTCTGGGGTAAGTGGGGTGAGCCTGATGTGATGTAGCCGCAAGGCAGAACCATCCTCTGAGCTTGCTGTTGACTGTGACTCTCTCACGGAGAGGTGATGTGTCTCTTAGCATCCTGGGTTCTAGAAGCCAGATCCATCTTCTTTTCCCTTCACGTCCGTCCGCTTCCACACCCAGACCCATCCCTGTCTGCCTTCCTCTGAAACCCTCTCTGCAGTGATGTCATTTCTCACGTGCTTTTTCTTTCCTCGTCTGGATGAACAGAAGAAGATCATGATCATGATCTGCTGTGTTATCCTTGCGATCATCTTAGCTTCTACTATTGGGGGCATATTTGCCTGAAAAAAAACCAACAGGTGAGCCATCTCTGGGGGCTGGGGGTGGGGAGGTCAGACCTGTCTTCACCTGAGATGCTTGAGTCCTGAAGGCGTGCCTTCATCTGCGTGGGACTGGGTGCTGCACTAACGGTTGGAGAAAGCCAGAAACAGGGACATGAGTGAAGAGGGAGCTGGTAGAGCATGGGTGGACCGGGAGGCAGAAAGAGGCGGTCTGTCCTGTAAGCAGGTCTGGCAGCAGAGGGTTTTGTTGGGAATCCTTTGCCTAAGGGTGTTGGCTTCCTGTTGCGAAGGCCCTCCTGCAGTGAAGGCTTTGGCACATGGGAATGGTGGAGAACAAATTCATTATTGACTACAAGCACCCTGAAACTCTGGAAGAGGGCCACAGGGTGAACCCAGAGTAAGTAACGTCCTTCCCTTCGGACGTCAGGAAGGTTTTTGCAGCCGAGTCGTCCTTCGCGCCTGTAGACGGGAGTGGTGCCGCGGCCGCGGCCACGCTGCCGTATGCTCTGTGATCTCCCGTTTCTGTCGTCCTTTCAGCCCTCACAGATGGACCCTCACCTGCTTTCTCAGTGCTGCTTCCACCTCTGTGGGGCCGCCGCTTCGCCGCCGCAGACTCCACCCAAGTTCTTCTTTCCATTGTGAAACCTCATACGAAACAGGACCTCAACCTTCTCCCCATTCAGTGATGCAAAGGGAGACTTAGGAGAATATAGCCTTGGGCAGCAGGCAGGGTGACTGGGTGGGGAGTATGGCACTTTGTGTCGCGTTAGGAAGGCGGTACATGGACGAGAACGCGTACGAAGGAGACCATTTAGGAAATGGACTTGGAGCAGGAGCCCCCTGACGTCAGCTGTTGGGGGTGGGACTTCACCGCGGGGGGCGGGGGGAGTTGTCCATCTGGCGATGCTGCTTCTGCACTTCCGGCCCCAGGTCTCACCTTTGACCCACCCTCCGTCCCCTTCTTCAGAGCCTCCGTCTCTGAGGAGATTGTACAGTGATAAGAGCCCGAGCATAGCTCCTCACTGCTGTGTCCACAGTGCTTAGCACAGCGCCTATCACTTGCAGCTGCTGTCTGTCCACTTTACTATGCTGATTTCTGCTATGGAAGAATCCTTGGATTTGATTCAACACTTTAAGCCATCAGTGGGAAATTATCTATATCACAAGTCTATAAAAATGCCAGAGTGGGTTGATCCACTTATGCAAAAGTACAGGAGCGCCCCCTCACCCACCATTTCCACAACATACACTTTGAAGTCCTTTATCTCCGGGAGGTGGGGATAGGAGTTGTGCATAGCCTGTTACTTTGCAGAGGGCTGGCCCAAGGATTGTGGTTCTGTAATTAAATGTGGACCCCAAAAGAAACAGGTTTATGCTGTGACTGAATGCTCCATAGTCATCAACACCACTGCTCCGTGAGCCCTAACAAAGAGGTGATGACGTTAGGTCAGAAGGCCAAATGAACCCATCATTATCACTTCTGATTCATGCTGCCAGGTGAGACGGGCTGCAGTGGCCAGCAATGCGTGTACAGCAAACTGTTTCAGACACTGTCCTCTATTCAAAGTTCGGGTATGTTCTAATGCAGCTTAGTGATTAGTTATTGTACAAGAGAGCCACTAAAAATACATTAAAATCACAGTATACGATTCTTGAGGATCACTCAGCTGCTTAGATGAATCTGTACTTTGGAAAGTAAATTATTTTGCCATCAAGTCTAACTTTTTAAGAAAGGATAAAAAAAATGGACACTTCAGTCAGTGTGCTGTTTTCTGCCCACTTTCAAAGCAAATATTTCTATCAATCTGTATCTCCTTTGGTTTGCGTACAGGATAGCAACTACTGCTAGCTAGCTCTGAAAAACAGATGAACTTTATTCAAGGCAAACACAGAGCTGGAACCACAGGCCTTTGAATGACCCAGGCCCTTGCTCATTCAGCAGTAGGGATCTGAGTGCCGGGCGGCCCCTGCCCTGTGCTAGGACCTATAGGGACACAGACGCAAAGCCAAGCACCCTCCATCCTCAGAGGGTTTCAGGCCTAGGAAGGACCACAGCATTCAGCTTTTCCATCAGTTCCTTTTGCTAAAAGGCAAGGGCATGTCTCTTGCCACACTGTCCAACACCCCCCCTTCCGCGACTGAGAGATGGGTAGCTGGGCATAAATAAATATGTTGTCAATTATTTTGTGTACTGCTGTTTTCTTTGTTTTTCCAGAAACAGTAGAAGTTTGTAAAGTGGCATAAAAACTAGCTCCTGAAGTGTGTATATATAAAAGGTTGACTTGTATCGGAGGTGGGAAAGGAAATGTGATTTAGCCTTGAAGACATTTCTCTTTCAGTTGAGAACCAGTCAATCAGGTCTGGTTCTTAACCCTTCAAGGTACTGAGCAACCAGTGAGAAGTCACATCATCTTGAGCTGATGCTCACACTTTAATATAATGCACTTAAGAGAATCTGACAGGTGAGGTACAGTTTTTCAGACTGTCTGTTCCTATGCTGCTCCTCAGTTAAGACATCAGAAGTACCCAAAGACCCGAAGGACTGGCTTCGGGGCACCAAGGCGTGTATTCCCGCTCCTGAGCCGCACTACACGCGCTCCGGCATGTAGAACTTGCCCCAGTGCCGCCCCCGGTGGGTCAGGTCGTAGGGGCTCAGCACCTTCCGTATCCCCAGCATGTTGGCAGTGGCGACGCGCTCAAAGGTCCAGGGGTTCTGGTTGTTCCGTTCTCGCTCCTCTCGGTCTTTCTGCATCTTCTCTAGAGTCTCACGGCTCACGGCCTTGGCAGGGAAAGGCAACTTATGGGCAACTTGGTCAAGGATGCCTTGTACCTCCTGGAATTCGCAGCGCCCGCCCACCTCGACTATGAGGCGGCCCGCCTTCACAGGAGTCACGTAATGGTCAACGGCACCCTTGCCGCCCCCCATGCGCTGCCCCATACCCTTGCGGGTGACGGCCTTGAATGGGGCTGGTACTCGCCATAAGGCAAACATGTTCTTGGGGTCCATGAAGCGGTTGATTGTCAGGCGCATCATTTCAAAATGCCCCCAATGGAGGTAACCGCCACCCAGTGCCTAGAAGTGAATGGAAGCATTAGAAACACATAGAAATTTATATATCCTTCATTTCTGCTTTAATAGGTGGCGCTAGTGGTAAAGAACCCTCCTGGCAATGCAGGGGACGTAAGAGAGACAGATTTGATCCCTGGGTTGGGAGGATCCCCTGGGGGAGGCCATGGCAACCCACTCCAATATTCTTGCCTCAAGAATTCCATGCACAGAGGAGCCTGGCAGGTTAGAGACCATAGCATCGCAAAGAGTTGGATGCAACTGAAGCGATTTGGCACGCTTGGGGGCTGTTCTTACGTCTCTCTTGCTAACTGTGGCCTCAATGATACACATGAAAGTAAAAATATAACCTCTAGTAAGTACAATGGAGGGAAAGCCTAGGGTATGATAATAACAGAACAAGTGTGGGCCCACTTCAATGGACAGCCAGGGAAGACCTCTTTGAGGAGATGAGGTTTATAGCTAACGCCAGAAGTGAACGAACCAGCCAAGGGAAAACAGATGAGTGTTCCAGGCAGAGAAGCCCACAGGGAACCTGAGCAGAAGCTCGTGTGGCTGGGGTGGAGAGAGGAACGCAGAGCACACCGAGGTGCTGAAAGGCTGGCAGGGGCTGGTTAAGACAGGCTTTGGGAAGCAGACTTGAAAACCTCTGGCTGCCTGGTGGGAACTAAACCGGAGTCCACAGCCATCTGTGCGGTAACGACGTCAAGTTTTCACAGACACTACCTGATGAGCAGGGTATGTCTCGACGCCCCACATGCTGAATCGTGGGTAATCCTGATCAGAGGTCTGAGCAGGTCTCGCAGTCTGACTGTGGGATAAAGGAGGTAGCCTCTCCCGTCTCCTGCTTTCCCACACTAGCACATTCACGGCCCAGTGCTTACCCGGCCGCACGTCAGTTTAGAGAGCCGCTAGAGGCAGTGCTAGTGAGAGCGGCGGGGAGAGGCCCGGAGGAGCCAAGGGGGCTGCTTTAGCCCCGGCTTCCACCCTGTAGCCGTTTGACGCTGAACTCACCAAGATCGCAAAGTTGCCTTCTGTGAACTCGGTGGCTTCAGTGGAAGGACCTCGTATGTCACGCAGGTTTTTAGGCTCTCTCCTCACTTTTGGCACAAGTGGTGCCCTTTCAACAAATCTCAGCTTGGGCTTTTCAGGAATGGAGACATCTGAAAGGAGCATAGACAACCAAGAATAAGTCAAACCAAAGGATTTGACTTTGGTCAGTGTTGAAGGATTAATGTTTTTCCTACACAGATTCAGAACAACCACATCAAAACCTTAAAGTTACCACTCAACAACAATTCCAAAAGTGTATTAGATTTACCTTGTGGATGCTTTCATTGACACTGGAATCTTTTAACTATGACAGTTGTTGACAGAAATGGTTTTGAACCTTTTAAGATAGCAAAGTTTTAAACTGCCAACCAAAATGCCTTTTCAAAATGCCTACCCTAAAGGGACTGTTAGGGAAGGTATAGAGATATGAGACAGTCACAAAATAACACGAGGTAACATTTTTTGTGTGTATGTGAATGTTTTGTGTGCTGCAATTAAGCTGAATTCTTTACATGCATTATCTCATTTAATCTTCAAAACAACTTTATACCTTGTTTTTTTTAGGGCTTCCTTTTTAAATTTTTTAAACTTTTAAAAGTTTAACACACATATATTAAAGGGTCCAATAACAAATGTGACTTATGACAAAGTAAACATACACACATAACTATCATCCAGATAAAGAAATGGAAGGTAGTAATTTTAATCTCCATTTTATAGAAGAGGAACTTCAGGCCTGGAGACATTTTATAATTTGATCTGGGCCATCCAAAACAGCAAAGCCAGACAGTATGATACTATATTGTACATAAAAGGAGCTAAGTTCTCCTGCTTGCCACATTCTTACTGGGAGACTTACAACCTAGTACTCCTTTGATTTATGCTCTTTGCTTTATCTGTTCAAGGGCATTTCACACTGAGAGCTGTATATATCCTACCATGTGCTTGCCTGGTGAAGGCAGGTGGGCAGAAACCCAGGCCACACATACTACGTCTTTATCAGGTCTGACACTTTGACAATATGGAAAAAAATTAACTTGTCATTTACAGTTATTTCCACAGTAAAATAAGCATGGGTCTGTGATGGAGTCAAACGTAAAACAGGAGACTTTAAGGACGACAAAAACTGCCCCTGCCATCTCTGTGTCTTGGGCTTCCCTGGCAGCTCAGCAGTAAAGAATCTGCCTGCCAGTGCAGATGTGTGTGATCCCTGGGTCAAGAAGATCCCCTGGAGAAGGAAAGGGCAACCCACTCCAGTATTCT
>SJYQ01096196.1:342390-358597 GCA_006410935.1 Redunca redunca | reverse complement strand
GTGTCCCCCTGCTCCCCCGGCAAACAATTTGAGTGCTCAGGTGCCTGCCGGGGTTGAGGTCTCCAGACCAGTCCCCTCGCCTCCTTTCCAGAGGGGCTGCTCCTGTAAGTCCCCGACGCTACACTGTGTCCCCAGGCCCCACACATGAAGGGTCCCTTTTCTGCTGTGAAGGGGAGACGAGAAGTAAAGGGGAGGCGGGAGTCCTACGTGCCTGGTTCCTGGCGAGAATACCAGGCTCTGACTCCAAAGACTGGCTTGAAGACTAAAAGGACAGAGGGGCACGGCTGGCCACAGCGTCCATCCCCTGATGACCCTGTGCAGCGCCACAGCCTCCTCTGTGTGCCCCCTTCAGACGCTACCCTCCGTGGGCTGGGGGAGGGAGGGCTGCCTGAAAACAGCATCACACAACAGAGGAGGGAACCGAGGATCAGAAGGGCAGTCAGCCCAGGACACACAGCAAATTGCTGGCGTTGCTGGGGTGGCTTTCTTCTCCCCGCCCACCTCTCCTAGGATTCTGCCTGAAGGCATCTGGGCCTACTGCCAAGAGCAGGCTGCTCCTGCCTCCAACCTGCAGTTTCTGCATTTATAAATGCCTGAGTCTAGCAAACTGTTTTTGAGCATCTTCTCTACTCCAGGCATGGGGCTAATTTGAGAGCTGGATGTGGGTGGCACCTCCAGGGGGCCACCTGTCTGCTTCGGGACCACTGTTCTCCACACTGTCTGTCTGTGCTGCCCATGGGCCAGGGCTGAAGGGAGGAGGGCACAGGCGTTGGTTGGGGGGGTGGCCATGGGGTGAGGAGGGTGGGTGGAGGGGCCTGGGTTTAATGAGGTGACTGCCACTTGTAAATGAAACAGAAGGCAGTGCAGCTTGTGTGAACTCTGACCTCTCCTGTCCATCTCGCCTTTCACCGGGAGCTTTACGAGAGCAGCCCCTTCCTCAGAGGGGACCCACCGCAGCTTGGGGATGCTTGGCCTGAGAGGGTCAGGGAGGGTCGGGGTGAGAAGAAGGGCTCGCTCCAGGGCACAGGCTAGGGTTCACCCAAGCCCCTGCACCTCTGCCTCCCTAAGAGGAGCGCTGGAGAATGGAAGGTGGGTGGGACGCCTGGATTTGAGATGGAATCTAAAAGTCGCTCAGTCCTGTCTGACTCTTTGTGATCCCATGGATTATACAGTCCATGGACTTCTCCAGAGCAGAGTACTGGAGTGGGTAGCCGTTCCCTTCTCCAAGGGAATCTTTCCAACCCAGGGATCGAACCCAGGTCTTCTGCATTGCAGGTGGATTCTTTACCAGCTGAGCCACCTGGGAAGCCCAAGAATACTGGAGTGGGTAGCCTATCCCTGCTCCAGTGGGTCTTCCTGACCCAGGAATGGAACTGGGGTCTCCTGCATTGCAGGAGGATTCCTTACCAGCTGAGCCACCAGGGAAGCCCAGAGGCATAGATGGCAAAACTGGAGACTTCTAAAAATGCAAACTCCCAAGCCCCAACCCTGGGGTTTCTGGTTCAGTAGGTTTGAGGTGGGGGCTTCCCTGAAGGCTCAGTGGTAAAGAATCTACCTGCCAAACAGGAAGCGCGGGTTCTACCTTGAGGTTGGGGTGATCCCCTGGAGGAGGAAATGGAAACCCACTCCAGTATTCTTGCCTGGGAAATCCCGTGAACAGAGCAGCCTGGTGGGCTACAGTCCATGGGGTTGCAAGAGTCAGACATGACTGAGTTACTAAATAACAGCAACAGCAGGTTTGAGGTGGGGCTTGGAATCTGTAGTTTTAAAATGCTCCCATGGTGATTCTTAAACACAGCCAAGTTTATCAGCCACCATTGTGGACCGCAGAGCAACGTGGCCTGGCCAGAGTCACCCTCTCACCAGGCGAGCAAACTTCAGTTCTCAGGGATGGTCCCTGGCTCTGTTTACGGGATGTCCCCACGCATCAGGGAGCGTGCTCTGCTTCACAGCCATCACCCTGATGGGCCCTCCACATAATCCTTCAGGGTAGATGGCATGGTCTGTATTTCAAAAATGGGATGCAGATTAAATATTAATAACTCACCCAAGAGGACACAGAACTGAGATTTGAAAACGATTCAACTTGCCTCCAAAAATTCTGCCATTAAGTAGATACTATTCCATTGCCTTTATGGACCTGCTACTGAGTCCAAGCTCGCTCTGCTCATTGCCCAACAGGCCAATGAATCCAACTGATGAGGTGTTGAGGCAAGGAAGAGACTTTATCTGGAAAGCCAGCTGACCAAGAAGATGGCAGGCTAGAGCCTCAAGATAAGCATCTTATCAGGGCGGGATACCAGGTCCTTTTCTAGATCAGAGATGGCAGGAGGTAAGGAAGGCCGTTAATCTTGCAAACATCTCCTAGAATGAATGGCAAGCCTCAGTCAGGGGATGTGTTAATTTCTTCTTTCCTACCATCCACAGGTGGACAGGGTTCTGAACAAAAAGGCACTTTAGTTTAACAGTCAGGCAAAGGGTCAGGGTTCTCTGAGGCAAGCCATTCTGTATGATTATAATAACAAAAGCAACAAAAAGCAAGTCAAAGAAATAGTTCCAACATGGAGTCAGAATTGGTTTCTTCTCTGCAACAGACCTATGTAAAGGTCTCATTAACACTGAGCTATCCAGTGTGTAGGAACCAAGAAATCACAGTCTTTCTGCTTTCTAAATGGAGTCCTGGGGCCAGCTTTGCATGCCATGACTTAACACAGCCCCACAGGACAGAGACATTGGTCTGGTTCATGACTGCCTCCCCAGGGTTGAGCACAGGCCTGATGTGTAGGATTAGCTTAATAAACGCTCATCAGACGGGTAGTTAATACTGTAAGAAAAGAAATTGGAAAAATCCCTTGATGCAAAGTGTAAGGTGACCCATTCTACACTAGATGCTCCGTCATAAAACAAAAGAGTTGTTTTTTTTTTCCTTTTTCTTTTGAGCAGAAGAAGTGGGTTTGGCTGAAAAGGACAGGCTCCGGGGAGGGTCCTATGTTAGCCAGAGCTCTGGGGACAGAAGAAGGGCCCCTTCCCTCTGGCTTGTGGCCTCCTGCCTGCATCCCCCAGGGCAGGTTTCAGTGGGATCCACCATCCTCGGTGCTAATCTTCTGAAGAGGGTGTTATTCAGGGTTGTCCACGCCTAGAGGCCCGGCTCTACAGGGCCCATGCCCAGGGCGATGCGTTGGCAGATTTAGCTTAATTTTGCCAACACTTTATTCATTCAAAAATGACTTTTCCAAAAGAGTCATTCCTGGAGCACCTCCTACTTCATATAGGTGCTAGCTTTGTTGTTCAGATCCTTAGTTGTGTCCGACTCTTTGCAACCCCATGGACTACAGCATGCCAAGCTTCCCTGTCCTTCACCATCTCCTGGAGCTTGCTGAAACTCACATCCATTGAGTTGGGTGATGCCATCCAACCGTCTCATCCCCTGACATCCCCTTCTCCTCCTGCCCTCAATCTTCCCCAGCATCAGGGTCTTTTCCGGTGAACTGGCTCTTTGCATGCTCATGCTTCAGCATCAGTCCTTCCAATGAATATTCAAGCCTGATTTCCTTTAGGACTGACTGGTTTTATCTCCTTGCAGTCCAAGGGACTCTTAAAAGTGTTCTCAAACACCACAACTCAGAAGCATCAGTTCTTCAGTGCTCAGCCTTCTGTATGGTCCAAATCTCACATCCATGCATGACTACTGGAAGGAGCTAGCTACATGAAGTGGAGAGCATGCGGTGTGGGGTGGTAGGAAGCAGAAAGGATGAGGAACTGGTGAAGGGTAAAAATGAGAGGTGAGGAACTGGGGTTTTTCAGGGTGAGGAGGAGAAGGGAGGCTGCCCTGTCTGCAGATTTCACCACTGCTCTCAAAGAGATCTTAGGGAGAGGCCTGGGAAGGCTCCTCGCTGAGGGTAAATGATGCGGGAGGTGATGCTGGGGCACCTGAACCTTGAGGGATGGCAACATCCCAGGTGTGGGGTCTTCACACAGGGCCAGGAAGGCCGTCCCAGCCATGCTGCCCGCGGGAAGGCTGGAGTCCCTTCTCCCTTTGAGCAAAAGTGTGTGTTAGTCTTTCAATCATGTCTGATTCTTTGTGATCCCATGAACTGTAGCCCTCCAGGCTCCTCTGTCCATGGGGATTCTCCAGGCAAGAATACTGGAGTGGGTAGGCATTCCCTTCTCCAGGGGATCTTCCTGACCCAGGGATGGAACCCCAGTCTCCTGCATTGTAGGCAGATTCTTTACTGCCTGAGCCCCTTTAGGCAAGGGGCCAATTAAATGTCTTACCAACAGGGATACTTTCGAGAACAAAACTGACTCTCAACAATCACTCCCAGACACAAGCTTAAACCAAGACTGTCCGCAGGTATCCAGGACTGTGGTTATCTACTTGTGGGTCACCCCCACGAGTTGGGAGCCCTCAAAGCCAGGAGTCCGGGTTCCCAGTTAATGGTAAGAGCAAGTGACAGCAGCAGGAAGTGGGGCAGCCTCCTGTCTGGGGAGTCTCAAGGGACAGCACAGTCCCAGTGGGGAAGGTACCGGGCAGGGTCTTTGCAGAGATTCCAGGCTGTGGTCAGAGCACTGCTCTGGGGGGAGCTGCAGGCAACCCAGCTCCACCACAGTGGGAACAATGGAGCCGAGAGTAGCATGGGCTGGGAATTGGAGGGGGCCCGGGGGATGGGGCTGGGCGAAGCCACTCTGCTCCCATGACTTGGGGACAGGGGCCCAAGGGAAGAGGTGTAAAAGAGGCTTCAAGGGGCTTCACAGGACACACTTTTCCACCCTTCCACCTCCATCCAGCCTGAGGCCAGAGACTCCTATTTGTCACCTGGACCCTTGGAAGAATCGTTTGAAAGCTATTGGCATTCTGAGAAGTTGCACAAATGCTCTCCCACATACTTCCAGGGGATTCATGCACCCTAAGAATCTTCATCATAGGAAATGATATATTCTCTGAGCCTAGATTCTTGACCCATAGAAACCATGAGATAATAAATGTATGTTGCTTTAACCACCAAGGTTGTAGTAATTACACAGCAATGAACAACAAACACATCTCTCGTTAGCTGTTTCTGATGCTGTGTCACTCTATCACAAAGGATGTTCTTCCCAGATTATGGGACACGCTCCCAGACGCTCTCATGCCATCTGTACTGGCTGTCTGTTATCATTTGCAGAAGTAAATTTCTTGGCCTGGCAACCCCTCTCTGAGGAAATCTTGTCCTGACTGAGCTACCCAGCTAGAAAATGTGGCCACCTAGACAGCCCCAGTCTAGGGGATACCACCTGGGAGTTGACAATTGACAATCAGGATATAGTAAAAGCAAGAGAGAACTCGAATCCCACAATTTCCTCTGCCCTCACTCACAGCAGGGGCTGTTCCACAGTCTTTGCTAGCCCCTTGCCTCCAGCATGTTTATTTGTATTTTGTAGTTATTCAGTACATGTTTGCCAACTCATTTGATCCAGTCATTCCTGAGGTTAAAACTGGGGCTGATGAAGAAGTGCCAGGCCCCATCAAGGGCGCCTATTACTTAAATTTCAGGACAGTCCACCTGAACCAAAAAGTAGGGGCAGTCAATGTCAGGCCTTTGAAGAGGACTCGTGGTGCCGAGAGTGTAGCGAGAGAAAATGACCCAAGCTGGCGTCTGGATCTGCAAGGAAAACATTAGCCTTTTCAGTCTAAGGCTTTCATCAGTCTTCACCTTGACCCGGAGGCCTGGGGAAAGAGCAGAATGGTTTCAAAGAGACATCGCACTAATTTCCCCGGGTTCTCCTCTCTTTTAGGAAGGAGAGGAACAGAAATTGAAGGAGAGGATTGGAGATCTCAGCTGTTGGGCTCTGAGATTCCAGTTATATTGATAAGCTTTTCCATTTCCTTCCTCAGAAATTAGAATTAGATGGAAGAAGGCTTTGAAGTCCGGAAGCCCAACCGTCTAATTGCATAGATAAAGAAACCAAAGCCCAGAGAGGTGGACAGACTTACCCAGAGTCACACAGCCAGTGGGTTGCAAGGCTGATCTGGAGCCCCGTGCCCTCTCTGGATCACTCCCTGACTCTCCATCCCTTGGATGGGGAAAATTTATGGACACGGGAGCCAGGACATTTTATGTGGGTGCGACCACAACCAGGGACTTCCCACACTCTGGGGGGGAAGCCGGCCGAGAACAAACATGGGAGGGCCTGGGCTGTGGCCTGTCTCCCTGCCCTCCCTGGAGGCGCTGAGAGTTGGGAGTTCGGCAGCAGAGCGAGGCATGTTGTTCATATTTTCTTGGCTGGGCGGTCCTGGCAACAGCTCTTCATTTCCTGTAAGGGAAGGCCTTTTAAACTCCGAGTTCAACCTCTCTTAAGATAGGGTGGGGTTGGGGCAGAAAAACAAAATCCTCAAAAGTAGAGCCTCTTCGCTCTGACCTGGGGTGCTCTGGCAGGCTGGTGGAGCCAGCAGTTGAGAGCAAGGGCCCTGTCCTGGGTCTGCGGGCTCTGGGCAGAGATCGGAAAGGCAGAAGGAGCAGGGCAGAGAGGGCCACTCCTCCAAGGTGTCCACGCAGCTTGCACTCATGGTAATGAGCCTGGGTCTCTCCTCTTGCATTTAAGACTTGTTGTTGTTTAGTTGCTCAGTCGTGTCCGACTCTCTGCAACCCCATGGACTGTAACCTACCAGGCTCCTCTGCCCATGGGATTCTCCAGGCAAGACTACTGGAGTGGGTTGCCATTTCCTTCTCCAGGGGATCTTCCTAACCCAGGGATCAAACCTGAGTCTCCTGCATTGGCAGGCAGATGACTCTTTACCACTGAGCCACCAGGGAAGCCCCCATTTAAGACAAGCTAGAGGTTAAAAATTGTTTTTCCCACCCTACCCATACCCCATGTTGGATCTCATTTCAGATCAGATCTTCTGGGAACCTCTTTGATCCCCAGGTCTGAATCAGGTGCCCTCCTAGGTCCATACAACCATTGTGCCCTGGGTTGCCCCCATGCCTAGCCTTTCACTGACTGCAGTTGCCTGCTTGCCTGTCTGCCTCCACCCACTGCCCAAACTCTGATGGGGAGACACCCCTGTAAGTGAATGAAAATGATGGGATGAGGGAAGGAGCGTCCAATCACCTCATCTGGTCCCACGAGGCCCCTGAGCTGCGATGCCCAGAGATGGCAAGGACACCAGGCCTCTCTTTCTCCAGCAGGGCACACCTGGGAGGAAGTCTGACCTTGGGCCAGGCAGGTCCCATCCAGCGAGGGTCAGGGTGTGAGCCACTAACCCCCTGGCATTGCCAGTAGCTGGGAGACTTTTTGGTTGCCATGGTAACACTGAACATTACCTGACAGTTAAGAGGCATTCCATAACGACTCCAAGGGATAAATGAAACATAGCTTCTCATAGCCTTTTCTTTTATGGCTAAAAATGCCAGATCCTTCAAACATTGCTCATGTGACATGATTTTTGCTTCTTGTCTTATCCTCTACTTTCAATCAATCCCTGTTAAGTTTTGACATCCAGAATTCACAGCAGTTCTCCAGGGTGGTTTGACCCAAGAAGCTGAGCTGTGTTGCTAATTGCCAAGTATGGATACTGCTTTTCTAGAAGGCACTCGGAGGTTTTTAGCAGCTGCAGAGACCTTGTAGTGTGTATAACGAACCAAAATTCAGAGGTTTTTCTTTGCAAATATGTTCTGTTGGTTTCCCTATCTCACCCTTATAAATGTGTGGGTGGTTGGGTGGGTGTGTATAAGAGAGAGAGATTGAAATATAAGTGTAGGATCTTGCATTTATTCCTTTTTAAAAAAAAAATATTTATTTACTTGGCTGCATCAGGTTTTAGTTGCAGCATGCAAACTGTTAGGCGCAGCGTGTGGGATCTAGTTCCCTGACCAGGGACTGAACCCAGGCCTCCTGCACTGGGAGCATGAAGTCTCAGCCACTGGACCGCCAGGGAAGTCCCAGGACCTCGCATTTATTTATTCTTATTAAATTGTATCTTGCCCAATTTGGGCTATTGAGATCTGGATTTTTTTTTTTTTTTTTTTTTTTTGACCAAGAAATTTTCCTTTGCGCTCAGACTCATACCTGTCTCTGACCTTCTCTCTAAAATTGCCAGTATGTACTGTGTGCTCAGCATGTGACAGGTCACTTTGTTGTTGGTGTTCAGCCACTGTCGTGTTGGACTCTCTGCAACCCCATGGACCGCAGCACGCCAGGCCTCCCTGTCCTTCACTATCTCCCAGAGTTTGCCCAAGTTCACGTCCACTGAGTTGGTTGTGCTATCCAACCATCTTATCCTATGCTGCCTTCTCCTTTTGCCTTCAATCTTTCCCATCATCAGGGTTGTATATGAGGATCATTTTACATGGATTTTTTTTCCTCTTTAATCCTCTCAGCAACCTATGAGGTAGGTACATTTATTGGCCTCATTTTATAGATAAACAGGATTTCCCCAAGGTTACAAGAGTTAAATTGTGGAGCAGGACTGTGAACCCATCTATCTGACACCAGCCCTTTCTGTTAACTGCAACAGTATATAATCCCCATGTTTTCATCCAAATAATTCACTAAAGTGATGGGAAGGAAAGACTCAGGAGCAATATTGCTGAGGGGATAAACGTGGAGAAGCCTGGAAGTAGGGAGTGACCTGTGTCAGAATGAAGGTTCCATTACGCTAGAATGTGAAGGGAGTGACATCGTTTGTTTCGCACCATACAAACCCTTTTGCAAAGGATCCAGGAACCTCACGGGAAAGAACTCAGATAGCTACACAGATGTCCAGATCCATCTAAATATCTGTAAATGCAGGGAGGCAAAATGGGACCAAAAGAAATCAGAGCCTGAAGTGTGGACCAGAGCCTTTGCCCCTGCAGTCCCTTTACCTGAACACCTGTTAACACTCCTCCGAGCCCCAAATCCCCTTGCCGAGCAAACTCCTACTGATCCTTCAGTCTCAGCTTAAACATCACTCTTTCTAGAAAGCCTCCCCTGCTTCCCCAGACCATTTGGTCCAGCTGGTATAAGTTCCTGGAGCACCTTGCCCATCTCCTAAATGCTCAGTCCCCTTGAAGTAGCTCATTCCTTGTCTGGCTTCTGCTGGACTGTGAGTTCCACAAAGGCAGGGCCCTTACCTGACTTGTTCTCTACTCTGACCCAGCTCCCAGCCCAGCCCAGGGGAGACTCCTCTTAGAAAATTAACAAATAGATTTTGAAAACAGTAGGTGGGGACTTCCCTGGAGGTCCAGTGGTTAAGACTCCTCACTTCCACTGCAAGGGGCACAGGAACAATCCCTGGTCAGGGAACTAAGATCCTACATGCCATGTGGTGAAGCCAAAAAATATATAAATTAAAAAAATAAAGCTTTTTTCCTGTGGGAGCCGCCAGGGTGAGAGGAGCGTGGCCTTCTCCTCTCCCCGACATGGCGTGTGCTTGTCCACTGATATCAGTGTATTTTGAAAAGGGGGAGGCCTCTGGCAAAAATGTCACTTTGCCTGCTATGTTCAAGGCTCCCATTCGACCGGATATTGTTAACTTTGTTCACACCAGCTTGCGCAAAAACAGCAGACAGCCCTATGCTGTCAGTGAATTAGCAGGTCATCAAACCAGTGCTGAGTCTTGGGGTACCGGCAGAGCTGTGGCTCGAATTCCCAGGGTTCGAGGTGGCGGGACTCACCGTTCTGGTCAGGGTTCTTTTGGAAATATGTGTCGTGGGGGCCGCATGTTTGCACCAACCAAGACCTGGCAACGCTGGCACCGCAGAGTGAATACAACGCAGAAGCGATATGCCATCTGCTCTGCACTGGCTGCCTCAGCCTTACCAGCGCTGGTCATGTCTAAAGGTCATCGTATAGAGGAAGTTCCTGAACTTCCTTTGGTGGTGGAAGATAAAGTTGAAGGCTGCAAGAAGACCAAGGAGGCTGTTTTGCTTCTGAAGAAACTTAAGGCCTGGAATGATATCAAAAAGGTCTATGCCTCTCAGCGAATGAGAGCTGGCAAAGGCAAAATGAGAAACCGGCGCCGTATCCAGCGCAGGGGACCCTGCATCATCTATAATGAGGACAATGGTATCATCAAGGCCTTCAGAAACATCCCTGGAATTACTCTGCTTAATGTAAGCAAGCTGAACATTTTGAAACTTGCTCCTGGTGGTCATGTGGGACGTTTCTGCGTTTGGACTGAAAGTGCTTTCCGAAAGTTAGATGAGCTGTATGGCACTTGGCGTAAAGCGGCCTCCCTCAAGAGTAACTACAACCTCCGCATGCACAAGATGCTTAATACAGACCTTAGCAGAATCTTGAAAAGCCCAGAAATCCAAAGAGCACTCCAAGCACCACACAAGAAGATTCATCGCAGAGTCCTGAAGAAGAATCCACTGAAAAACCTGAGAATCATGTTGAAGCTTCACCCGTACACAAAGACCATGCGCTGGAACACCATTCTTCGGCAGGCCAGGAATCACAAAATCCGCATGGATAAGGCAGCAGCAGCACTAGAAGCCAAATCCGATCAGAAAGGGGTTCAGGGCAAGAAGCCTGTGGTAGGAACCCAAGAAAAGAAGGCTGTTGGCGATAAGAAGCTGAAGAAGCCTGTGGTGGGAAAAAAAGCCGCAGGGACCAAGAAACCAGCAGCTGAAAAGAAGCCCACAGAAAAGAAACCCAGCTCAGAGGAAAAGAAGGCTGCTGCATAAACTTAAATTTGTTTATTCCATAAATGCCAGATCATTTTGGACAGCTAATTTTGAATAAAGACCTGAACAAAGAGGCAGTGAGAAAAAAAAAAAAATGATAGGGACCTCAACCTATGCTTCTAACACACACACGCACACAGCAGGTGGAGGAAGGAGGGCAGCAGCTGCCATGTCTCTCTGTTACAGCCCCAGCCCCAGTCACTCATCTCTCCCAGCCCTCTCCTTGCCTTTCCTTGGGCTTTGCTTGATGTTCGCTTGAATTGGCTTCACCATCACCTGATGTTAATGGGAAATGAGGGCCCACAGAGCCCAGGTCAGCCCCTGTCTGGGAACAGCACTGCCCAGGTAATGCAGCGGGCTTTCCTTCTGCGGCAGGATATTGAGGCTTTCTGCCTCAAGCTTGCCAGCTTAGTTTGGCTGTGACTTTGAGATTTTTTTTGTTGTTGCTCCCTAGAGCAAGCAAGCCAGTATTGGGAAGGTTTTTTTAAATGCCATTCAGGGACTTCTCTGGTGGCCCAGGGGCTAAAACTCCAAGCTCCTATACAGGGGCCTGGGTTTGATCCCTGGTTGGGGAGCTAGATCCCACATGCTGCAACCAGAAGATTGTGCATGCTGCAACTAAAATAAAAAATAAAATTAAAAAGGATCCTGTGGGCAACAACTAAAGATCCCACAGACCGCAATGAAGATCAGAGATCCTGCTTGTAGCAACTAAGACACAGTGCTGCCAAAGAAATAAACAAATATTAAAAAGGGACATATCACAGCCATCCACCAATGACTCTGAAAGTGAGCGTGAGCCTTGGGGAATCTGGGATTTCACCGCACTGACAACACAGTATTCTGGGAGTTACCACCTGGACTCTGTTCCTGCATGTGGCCCTGTGCTGACCACAGCACCAGGACAAGGCCAGGCCTCCCAGGTCCTCCTTGCATCCCACTGGAGCAGTGCCAAGTCCTCAAAACTAAGGGGAATAAAAGAAGTCAGCAAATGGCTCTGTACTCAACATAGAATGTGAAGATTCCTGGCACCCCTACATTTGTATTCAATTTTAGTCAATTAGTGTTGACTATTTGCTATGTGACAAACATGATATTGTAAGTCATCTCATTTATCCTTACAACTTCATCCTGGATAGAGTAAGGATCACTATCTCCATCTTGCAATTGACAAAACTGAAGCTCAAGGAAGTTATAGGAACTGACTTCAGGGCCTCCCATCTTTGCTGGGGCCTGAGACCCCTCTGCTGTGCCCCAGTGCTAGCTAGCTCCAGGAGGACAATCCCTTCAGCCCTGGCTTTGGGACCACTGGGTGTGGAGTTGCTTTTGACCAGAGTCTGATGTAGAAGCAGGCAAAAGCACCATTGGGCACATCACTGTTTGGGGAGCCAGCAGCTTCCTCCCTTGGCCATGTGAACATTTTCCAAATATGGGGAGCCATCTGTTGATGATGTGAACATTGGGCAACTTCCACTCTCATCACAAGCTTGGCAGCAATGGAAAGTGAGTCCAGAAAGAGCCCTTGTGTATCATAAAGGAAATTTAAGCCGTATGTTTCTCATTCATTTATTCTTAAGTCATCAAAATGTTGGTTTTAAAGAGGCTTTTGAAGTCTAACTCGCTTTCTGCTTTTTTATGGGGGAGAGAGAGAGGAAGTCACGATTCTTTAGCTATAAATTGCCCGGTTTGGGCAAAGCTGGAGATGATCCATTACCCAAATACCAGAAGAAGTGAGGAAGCTTCAAGCAAGGGGTTGGGGGGCAGGGNGTGGGGTGGGTTGCCTCAGGAACCCGGGTAGGACTCATGCTCATTCAAAAAAAAAAAAAAAAATGTACAATGGCTATTTAGCAAGTGCCAGGCACAGTGAAAAGTACAAGATAGACGACTCACAAGCATCTTCCATCAGTGTAGTGGAAAGGAGGAAGAGAGACATCTGGATAATTTACCATGCCACTCTCCTATAGGCGACTCCTCTGCCCACTGCCACCTTGCTCTGAGCAATACCGCGATGAAGGTGTCGTGGCTGGGGAGCCAGGAGCCATGCCTGAGGCTTCCTGTGCAGTGGATTCGGCCGTGGAGATATGAGTAGGATTTCAGGATCTTGGGATCTCTGCTGTCTTGCTCTAGGGCTCCTGTTCTTAACCTCTGCTGCCTCTAGGAAGGGAGAAGCAGCTACCTAGGTAGGGAGCAAGGGGGAAAAAAAGACTCTCCAGCCCAAGGCGTGGTTGGAGAGGCTGGTGAGGGCCAGACTGTGAGGGCCGTGGTACCAAGGCAAGGCTGTGGCCTCTAACCTAAGAGCGGAGGGAAGCCGCTGGCAGGTTGTAAAAGCTCTCTGGCTGCCTCTAAGGTGCATTCAGGGTTGAGAACCTCTGGGACGAAGATGGTGGCAGTTAAGGCAAGGAGAAGTGGACAGACCAGAGGAGGACCTTGGGCTTCAGTTTCTAGGACTTGAAGTGTTGCCTGGTGGGCAGGGCAGGGACGTAGTGAGGATGAAGAGAGGAAGGTAAGTGATGGAAACGGAGACTCGCCAGATGAGCTGTCCAGGGACGTCGGATTTTAGGAGGAGACTGCCGTGTGGACACTACCGTTAAGACCAGGGCTTCCATCTGAAGAGTGAGCACAGCTGTGCCCTGAAGGGTGTCCAGGCTTTGAGACCAGGTCACTCTGGTCCTTGTACCCCAAACACCCTAATTGATTTGTTTACAACACAACATGGCAAGTGTCACAACAGAGACAGAAGTAAAGCCCTAGAGATGCTGGGTGAACCGAGGGACTAGTTATTCCAGGGCCGTCAGGGAACGCTTTGCTGAGGAGTGACCCCGGAGCTGGTTTGGGGAAGGGTCTAGTTGTTCTCAGGCAAAGGAGGAAGAGGATGTCCTAAGTGGGTAGGAGGGACAGGGTTGTAAAAGATCCACTGAGTCTGGGAAGCACTGAGGAGGTCAAAGTGGGAGCGATGTAGGCATGTCCAGGAGAGGAACCAGAATGAGATGGAGAGATGAACTGGGACCAGCCGAGAAGGGGTGTGGAAGCCAAAGGATCTGGATTTTCGTTTCAGTTCTACTCCTCTAGCTTGTAAGTTCTCACAAGACTTGGTCTTTGACCTTCTGTTGGGAGCCTATTCCGCTCATCTCACATGCTAGTAAAGTAATGCTCAAAATTCTCCAAGCCAGGCTTCAGTAATACGTGAACTGTGAACTTCCAGATGTTCAAGCTGGTTTTAGAAAGGGCAGAGGAACCAGAGATCAAATTGCCAACATCCGCTGGATCATGGAAAAAGCAAGAGAGTTCCAGAAAAACATCTATTTCTGCTTTATTGACTATGCCAAAGCCTTTGACTGTGTGGATCACAATAAACTGTGGAAAATTCTGAAAGAGATGGGAATACCAGACCACCTGACCTGCCTCTTGAGAAACCTATATGCAGGTCAGGAAGCAACAGTGAGAACTGGACATGGAACAACAGACTGGTTCCAAATAGGAAAAGGAGTACGTCAAGGCTGTAGATTGTCACCCTGCTTATTTAACTTATATGCAGAGTTCATCATGAGAAATGCTGGACTGGAAGAAGCACAAGCTGGAATCAAGATTGCTGGGAGAAATATCAATCACCTCAGATATGCAGATGATACCACCTTTATGGCAGAAAGTGAAGAAGAATTAAAGAGCCTCTTGATGAAAGTGAAAGAGGAGAGTGAAAAAGTTGGCTTAAAGCTCAACATTCAGAAAACTTAAGATCATGGCATCTGGTGCCATTGCTTCATGGCAAATAGATGGGGAAACAGTGGAAATGGTGGCTGACTTTATTTTGGGGGCTCCAAAATCACTGCAGATGGTGATTGCAGCCATGAAATTAAAAGACGCTTACTCCTTGGAAGGAAAGTTATAACCAACCTAGATAATGACACCTCACTCCAGTACTCTTGCCTGGAAAATCCCATGGACAGAAGAGCCTGGTAGGCTGCAGTCCATGGGGTCGCTAAGAGTCAGACACAAATGAGTGACTTCACTTTCACTTTTCACTTTCATGCATTGGAGAAGGAAATGGCAACCCACTCCAGTGTTCTTGCCTGGAGAACCCCAGGGACGGGGAAGCCTGGTGACTCATTGGAAAAGGCCCTGATGCTGGGAAAGCTTGAAGGCCAAAGGAGAAGAGGGTGGCAGAGGAGGAGATGGTTAGGTAGCATCACCGACTCAACACACATGAGTTTGATCCAATTCTGGGGGATAGCGGAGGACAGGGAAGCCTGACGCGGTGCAGTCCATGGGGTCCCAGAGGGTTGGATACAACTTAGCAACTGAACAACAACAGCATATTTACAAAATAATACAAAGACTGTGTATTTCTCTTAGGAGTTCAGGGAATGGAGGGACCCTTGTGGGCCAGAACAGTCAGGAGGTTTCACAAAGACAGTGAGGCTCCTGCCATACGCCTAACTTTAGTGATGAAAACTGGGAACTGAAATAGTGAGGTTAGAAAGGGGTGAGTTGGGAAAGAGAACAGTCTCCCATCGTCCAACTCCAGCTAATGTTTTCCAGGCTGGAGGCATGGCCTCGTACTTGAAACACAATGGATTCTGGGACAATATCAGTGAATTGTAATGTGTGCGACCACGAGTTGAATCACATGGATCTTCAGTCCATCCATGCATTCTATGGGGTCCTGGAGCACCAGATGTTGCTCTGGTTTTCCTGGGGTTCCCTGGAATCCCACTCTCTCCACCAGAGACTATGCCCCCTTCCCAGCCAGTCCCCACCTCTCTTGTTCAAATTAAAATGGCTAATTTTAGATACTTCCTGATTACTCCTCTCTGGACCTCATTAGTGGAATTAAAACATTTGGAACCTCAGTTGGAGGAGGAGCCACTTTCATTGGTCCTGGTCTGTTTTCCATCCATGTTGCTGTTGATGTTGGCTGCCTTGAAGAAAAGCAAAATGAACTCTCTCCCTAAGACAGCAGGCCACAGGCTGTTGGCTGAGTGCCTGAGCCAGTGGGTGAGGGATGAAGGCACATATGTCCAAGGGGATATGCCCACCTCTGATGGCAGGCACGTTTTGCTCATAGTATATCTGAAAAATGCATAGGCATTCGTTTTTTCATCTATATATTCATTCAGCATTTAATGATCACTTAGTGATCACTGGACACTGAACTATCCTATATTCTAGGTCCTAAGGTGATGGACAGAGAGGCCTGGCGTGCTGCGATTCATGGGGTCACGAAGAGTTGGACACGACTGAGCGACCGAACTGAACTGAACTGAAGGGTAGAAAAACATCTGACAAATGGCTTCTGCTTGCTGAGAACTTCCAATCAGGTAGGTGTGATGGACCAGCGCGTGACCACCAGCCCATGAGACCCATGTACAGGTATGCGAAGGGCACTCATCTTTGAGTATTCCAGCCTAGGTTCTGTCTAGTTATAAATTCATAATTTTATATGAATTTGCTCACTGAATTCTCACAATAACTCTAGGAGCATAGAGAAGGACCCCCTAGCTTAGTGCGGAGAGGGAGCAAAGGGCAGGAAGGGAAGGAAAGGCAAAGGGAAGAAAGGG
>SJYQ01096196.1:320603-342069 GCA_006410935.1 Redunca redunca | reverse complement strand
AAATAAATGTTTTTCTGGAACTCTCTTGCTTTTTCCATGATCCAGCAGATGTTGGCAATTTGATCTCTGGTTCCTCTGCCTTTTCTAAAACCAGCTTGAACATCAGGGAGCTCACGGTTCATGTATTGCTGAAGCCTGGCTTGGAGAATTTTGAGCATTACTTTACTAGCATGTGAGATGAGTGCAATTGTGTGGTAGTTTGAGCATTCTTTGGCATTGCCTTTCTTCGGAATTGGAATGAAAACTGACGTTTTCCAGTCCTGTGGCCACTGCTGAGTTTTCCAAACTTTGCAGTATTAATATATTCAGTTAACTTTTTGTTCAAAAACAAAGAAAATTGTTTTAACAAAAGTACAATTAGATGAAAGCCAGTAAGAAGTTTATTGATGGAGATCTCCTTAGTCTTTATACATAAATGTTTTAGATTAATATTTTTTTAACAACAAATCAGTCTTTTGAGGTAGACTCTAACCGTCAATAGGCTTAAGAACTAATTTCTTAAACTAAGNGAAACTTCAAGATTTGCTTGAATATTTACTATCATTTAAAAACCATGAAAGATTATGTCCACAAACAAATTTTTAAATATGCAAAATCATCTAGTAAGAATAAAAGAAACGTAGTTGTGAAAAATGTAATTATTTAAAGTCGAAATTTCAAGTTGGAATTATTAAATAAAACTGAAATTATTACAAAATCATTTAATTGAAAGAGTTATTATCAATTCCAGTGTTGTGTCCATCCAGTTGCCAAACTAAAGGTCTCATTCAAGAATAATGAGTTGTTTAATATTTCACAGTTTTCCTCAGCCACCAAATTCAACCATTGTAAATACCTTGCAAATTCACAAATTTGTGGATACTTCTGGAAATTGAAATTGATTCCTGAAAAGAAACAAGATGGAAGTTCAGCATTATTGGAAAGTGATTTTTTTGTGTGTGAGAAAGTTTTGCTCTCTTGTTGACAAGAGTTTCCAACACAGTCTTCCCAAATGCTTTCACCCTTTGTTCACCTGGGCAATTGAAAACCCTCAAATCCTAGAGCTGGACAAGGTCACTTTTTCTTGAGAGGACATAGAGCAAGAAATTTTGAGAGGTGTCTCTTTATGGCCTGAAAGCTGTCCCAGGAGAGCTGAAGAGCACTGAGCCAGTGCCCATATGCCTGTGCATACTCTAGTAAAATTTGTAAGATTCAAGACCCTCTATCATGCAGGACACAGAGCAGGTGCTTCTTGGCCCATCTAAGAGTGCTACTTCTTCCAGTAATGAAGTGAAGTCAGTACTATAGCTATTCTTATTTGGGGATATGAGGAAATGGGCACATAAGGGCTTAATCTACAGAAAGATGGCCTATTAACAAGTGGTAGAGCCAGATCCAGGAGAAGGCAATGGCATCCCATTCCAGTGCTCTTGCCTGGAAAATCCCATGGATGGAGGAGCCTGGTAGGCTGCAGTCCATGGGGTCGCAAAGAGTCGGACACGACTGAGTGACTTCACTTTCACTTTTCACTTTCACGCATTGGAGAAGGAAATGGCAACCCACTCCAGTGTTCTTGCCTGGAGAATCCCAGGGACGGTGGAGCCTGGTGGGCTGCTGTCTATGGGGTCACACAGAGTCGGACACGACTGAAGCAACTTAGCAACAGCAGCAGCAACAGAGCCAGATCCAACTCAATAAAGTTAAACCTAGAACACAAGACAAAAGCTACATAGAACAGTACCATGAACCTCTTAGGAATACTAAAGACTAGATTATTTTCTTCTTTCTACCTCTTCTTTGCAGACCTCAGAGCCTGTCAGTCTTCAACTGTATTTTTCTCCACTGTTAGCATTGATGGATGTCCTGATGCTTTTTCTAACCTCCTACAGCGCCTTTGCTCTGAACTGCTTCCATATTTATTATCATCTTATTGCATTGCTTTTCCCTCCTTTCCTGTCTCTTCCCTGTGATTCGTCTGTCTTCAGTCAGTCCCTCTAATTATTCTGTTTGAAATTATGCAATGCCAAATAAAAAATATTTTTCACCTGGCTGTCATTGTTCTTCAAGAAGACTGAGATTTTATGTCAACAAAATGAATAATATAACTGAAACATATAAACTATGGAAATCATAATATTCCTTTGACAAGTTCTTCTTTAGTTGTATTATTCTGTCTTGTCACTTTTTAATTTTTCATGGAAAATGAGAAGACTTGCATACATAGCATATGATTAAACTTTATAGTCACTAAGGGTTCCCATGAAATTTTCCACAGTGACAAAGCTACTTGTCCAACTATCCAGGCTTTGACTTATAGGTGATAAAGTATTGCTATGATCATGCTACCCTGATGAAAAAAAAAAAAAAAAAGGAATATATACTGTGCAAACTTGTATGGGAAGTACCTTTTAACTCAAAATGCATTACAGGCAAGAAAGAAATTTGTGTTATAAGATCTGGCCACAATATAATTTTAATCCTTGACTATTAAATTTTCAGTTCAGGTCAGTTTCATTGCTCAGTTGTCCTGTGAGAAAAACACCAAATAGGGGCCAATAAAAGTGAATCATGGTCCCAAAGTGGATTACTAAGAGGACATTCTTCATCTACATGCATCCTAAGGGAGTTCTTTGATATTTTTACTTGGGGATCATGGATGGGAGAATGGTAAGGGTGGAGAGAGTGGACAAGTATTCGATATTATTTTATTTTATTTAAAAAATCTGTTAATCTTTCCTCAGTTTTATTAAGAGACAATTGATTTACCTCACTGCATAAATTTAAGGAATACGGAATAATGATTTGATTTATATATATGGTGAAACAATTATCACAATAGTTTCAACAGATATCAGCTTCCACATATACATGCAACAAAAATAAGAGAAACAGAAAAAGGAAAAAAAGATCTTCCCTTTGATGAGAATTCCTAAGATTGACTTTCTTTAAAACTTCCCTATGTATCACCCAGCAGTGGTCACTAAGGTCACCATGTTGTACATTGTATCCCTGGTACTCATTTATCATACAACTTGAAATTTGTACATTTTGACTACCTTCCTCCAATTCCCTGTCCCTCTAACCTCCACCTCCAGTAACCAGAAGTCTGATCACTTCTATCCATAAAATACAAAATAGGTATGCACACACACAGAGACAAACAGATTCTTAAGCTGATTGATTCTGAAAACCATGTAGATGGTCTAAGTAACTTTAATTAGGTTATTTCCTCCCCTCAAATTTCTATAGCTAATATCATCATCAAACAACTGTATTATCATTAGTACATGAAAATCCATAGAATTATCCTTTGGTTTTCAAGAATCCAGAATTCTAGCTACAGCCTGTATCCATACTGTATCACAAATGTTTCCATGGCACTTTTAAAGCCTTTATCATCAAAAATTCACCTCCTCTTCAGAAAGCAGCAACTGTGAGATAATGAGGATCCCTAAATTAAATGTTGAATTCCATTCACCTTGATTGGAAACAACAAAAGCAAGAGAGACATTTGTTTTCACTGGTTGGCAATAGTTATAATAAATAGTAAATACAACTATGAATACTGAATGCATATTGCTGAATGCTTTACATAATATCTCGATGGAGTCCCTAGTAAACTTGCAGTGGATAAAGCA
Organism: Redunca redunca; assembly: GCA_006410935.1. Taxonomy (NCBI): domain Eukaryota; kingdom Metazoa; phylum Chordata; class Mammalia; order Artiodactyla; family Bovidae; genus Redunca; species Redunca redunca. The sequence continues at coordinate 338,452 of SJYQ01096196.1, read as the reverse complement.
GACTCTAAAGATAGATTAGCCAGGTTTTAATTCTGGCTTCATCATACTATGAATTGTATGGCACTGAGTAACATACTTATCTCAGTTTTCTTGTCTGCCAATTGCTGATATACTAAAAGTCTCTACTGCGCAGGGTTATTGTAAAGATGCCTAGATTTGTACCTGGTGTATAGATGGTAAGAGTGAACACTGACATCTTCAGGAATCAATGAACTAAAATGGACAGGAATAGGCAAATTTAATTCAGATGACCATCATATCTACTACTGTGAGCAAGAATCCTTTGGAAGAAATGGAATACCCTTCATAGTCAACAAAAGAGTCCAAAATGCAGTACTTGGGAGCAACCTCAAAAACAGAAGAAGGATCTTGGTTTGTTTCTAAGGCAAATCATTCAACATCACAATAATCCAAGTCTATGCCCCAACCATTGATGATGAAGAAGCTGAAGATGACCAGTTCTCTGAAGACCTCCTAGAACTAACAGCAAAAAGATATGTCCTTTTCATCATAGAGGATTATAATGCAAAAGTAGAAGTTCAAGACACCTGGAGTAACAGCCAAGTTTGAACTGGGAGTACAAAATGAAGCAGGGCAAAGGCTAGCAGAGTTATCTCAAGAGAACACACTGGTGTTTCAACAACACAAGAGGACTCTACATATGGACATCACCAAATGGTCAATACTCAAATCAGATTGATTGTTTGCTTTTCAGCCAAAGATGAAAAACATCTATACAGTCAGCGTAAATAAGACCTGTAGCTAACAGTGGTTCAGATCATCAGCTCCTTACTGCAAAATTCAGGCTTAAATTGATGAAAAGTAGAGAAAACCACTGGGCCATTTAGGTATGACCTAAACCAAATCCTTTATGATTATACAGTAGGGGTGATGAATGGATTCAGGAGGTTAGGTCTTTAGAGCAAGCGCTTGAAGAACTATGGATGGAGGTTTGCAACATTACACAGGAGTCAATGATGAAAACCATGCCCTAGGGGGGGAAATGCAGGAAGTCAAAGTAATCTGGAGAGGCTTTACAAAAGCTGAGAATAAAAGAGAAGTGAAAGGCAATGGAGAAGGGGAAAGATATACCCAACTGAATGCAGAGTTCCAGAGACTAGCAAGGAGAAATAAAAAGGCCTTCTTAATGAACAATGAAAATAGAGGAAGATAATAGAATAAAAAAGACTCTTAGATCTCTGCAAGAAACTTGGAGAAATGCAAGTATGGGCCCAATTAAGGATAGAAAGAGTAAGGACCTACCAGAAGCAGAGAGATTAAGAGGTGGCAAGAATACATAGAACTATACATGAAAGTTCTTAATAATCTGGATAACCACAATGATGTGGTCACTCCCCTAGAATTAGACATCCTGGAGTGTGAAACATTACTACCAAAAAAAAAAAAAAACTAGTGGAGGTGATGGAATTCCAGCTAAGCAATTTAATATCCTAAAATGTGATGCTGTTAAAGTGCTGAACTCAATATGCTAGCAAATTTGGAAAAGTTAGCAGTGGCCACAGGACTGGAAAATGTCAGTTTTTCTTCCAATCCCAAAGAAAGGCAATGCCAAAGAATGGTGAAACTATCATACAGATGTGCTCATTTCACATGCTAGTAAGGTTATACTCAAAATCCTTCAAGCTAGGCTTCAGCAGTACATGAACTGAGAACTCTCAGATGTATAAGCTGGGTTTAGAAAAGGCAAAGGAACCAGAGATCAAATTGCCAACATCCACTGGATCATAGAGACAGCAAGAGAATTCCAGAAAAACATCTACTTCTGCTTCATTGAATATACTAAAGCCTTTGATGGTATGGATCACAAAAAATGTGGAAAATTCTTAAACAGACAGAGTATCAGACCACCTTACCTGCCTTCTGAGAAACCCGTCTGCCAGTCAAGCAGCAACAGTTGGAACCAGACATGGAACAACAGACTGGTTAAAAATTGGAAAAGGAGTACAACGAAGTTGTATATTGTCACCCTGCTTATTTAACTTATATGCAGAGTACATCATGCAAAATTCTGGGCTGGATGAATCACAAGCTGGAATCAAGACTGTTGGGAGAAATATCAACAACCTCAGATATGCAGATGATACCACTCTAATAGCAAAAAGTGAAGAGGAACTAAACAGCCTATTAATGAGGGTAAAAGAGGACAGTGAAAAGGCTGGCTTAAAACTCAAAATTCAAAAAACAAAGATCATGGCATCCAGTCCTATCACTTCATGGCAAATAGAAGTGGAAAACACGAAAGCAGTGGCAGATTTTATTTTGGGGGGCTCCAAAATCACTGTGGACAGTGACTGCAGCGATGAAATTAAAAGATGCTTGCTCCTTGAAAGGAAAGCTATGACCAACCTAGACAGTGCATTAAAAAGCAGAGACATCACTTAGCTGACAAAGGTCTGTATAGTCAAAGCTGCGGTTTTTCAAGCAGTCATGTACAGGTGCGAGAATTGGACCATAAAGAAGACTGAGCACTGAAGAACTGATGCCTTCAAATTGCAGTGATGGAGAAAACTCTGAGAGTCCCTTTGACAGAAAGGAGATCACACCAGTCAAATGAGTCAACTCTGAATACTCTTTTGAAAGACTGATGCTGAGGCTCCAGTACTTTGGCCACCTGATAGAAAGAGCTGACTAGTTGGAAAAGATCCTAATGCTGGGAAAGTTTGAGGGCAGAAGGAGAAGGGTCACCAGAGGATGAGATGGTTAGATAGCATCACCAATTCAATGGACAGGAGTTTGAGCAAACTCTGGAAGATAGTGAAGGACAAGGGAGCCTGGCATGCTATACTCAATGGGGTTGCAAAGAGTCAGACATAACTTGGAGACTCAATAACAGCAACAACAAATACATAGGGCATAAAACCTGACAGGGTTGACAATGCTTCCCCATTGCAGATGAACAAATGGAATCTTAGGCTCACCAACCTTCTTAGATTGCATGATTTTTAAGAGACTGGATCTGGTAGCAATACTAGAAACGAAGAAGAAATATCTGTGACAGACATTGCCAAGTCAGAATTATTAATTATAATAGTTATTATTAAATTTTATAGAAGTTAACAACTGTTTAAACTTAGGGAGTAAAACACTTCTGATTATCTCTATATTCAACTAAAATGCTAAAAGCAAAAGTTCCATCTGTTATTTTTAGTTGAACCAAAATGACATGCTGCCAGCCATTTTCACAATGCCTTTTGGAACCAAACACCCTTGCAAAGCTTAGATTCATTTAAGTCATTATACCTCCAGCTTGAACATTAATTTGCTTTTATTCAGTTCTTTTTTTATTAAATGAAACACAATCAAGAGTCAACTGTAAACACAGTTATTTATAATGATCAATGTGTTCTGCCCCACATAATTTACAAGCAAAATTGTGTATGAATTTTTCCTCCAGAAATCTGTATAGTCATAAGTTAAGCAAATAGCCTTAAAAATGACTGCTTCTGTGGGTTTAAGAAGCAGTTCAGAAAGGGCTTCTCAGCAGTGTTCTGCAATTTGGAGAGGTGTGAATATCTTTTTATAAAATCACTTGGTCCCTTTGGTGAGCCTGTACATTTTATTATGTTGAAGTTCAGTGTATAAGAAAAATGTGGTTTGTTGGAGTTTGCCTGCTTGTGTTACTCTTTCTCCTTTACATACTGTGGTAGCTTACTCAGCCATAGAAAACTTAATAAATTCAAAGGTGTCTAATTATAAGGTTATTATTGTGTAGTAGAAACTAGGCATTATGGCAGTAAGTAAATGCCTTACACATCAAGAATATTTCAAGTTTCTGGTGAAATCCAAAGTATCACAAGGGCTTCAGAATATGCAAATATACTGTTAGACTTTTGGTCATTTGGTTTTGACTTTCAAGTAAGTTTTTGGAAATCATTTGGCATGACATGATTAAAATTATAAAAGAGGGCCATGCTGCTGCTGCTGCTGCTGCTAAGTCGCTTCAGTCGTGTCTGACTCTGTGCGACCCCATAGACAGCAGCCCACCAAGCTCCCCTGTCCTTGGGATTCTCCAGGCAAGAACACTGGAGTGGGTTGCCATTTCCTTCTCCAATGCATGAAAGTGAAAAGTGAAAATGAAGTCACTTAGTCGTGTCCAACTCCTAATGACCCCATGGACTGCAGCCTACCAGGCTCCTCTGTCCATGGGATTTTCCAGGCAAGAGTATTGGAGTAGGGTGCCATTGCCTTCTCCAATGAACAACTGGGACCCCAATTTTATGCAGTTTTGTACTTCTTGGAAAACATTTCTTAAGCATACTCAAGCAGTCTGATTTATCAAACAGCTTTGCCTCTTATTGCTGAGTCATCCTACTATGAATGGGAAAGGCACCCAGGGAACTACAAAGTGACTTACATGGCAGTTTGATTCTCATAAGTTCCAGGAGTCTCAATCAATTTAACAATCAGAAAGGGTTCGTTTGTTTGCTTGTTTTTTGCTTCAAGTGCTCAGTTACTTTGTTGAATGGGTCTAAAAAGTCCTAGGCAAGGAAGAAATAGCTAGAATACAAGGTAAATGGAGACATCTCTAATTGAATCTTTCAATCTCTTCTAATTCAGAAAGAAACTTTCCTAAGGATTGCCCCATGGAAACTATGTCTATGGAAAATTCCCAAACATGGCATTTGAGTATAAAAATGATAAAACAGAAAAATGCTAGAAAAAGTATCAATGGTAAATTGATATGCTATTTTAATTACTTATTTAGATTATAAATAAAAATAAATATTAGTTGGATTAAAATATAAAAAATTTGGATTTAAAATAACTCTGGGGACTACAGAATACCATTAAGAAGAAAATAGAAACCCAATTCCTGAGAGAAGTTTATTGTCCTCTTATAAATATCAGGAGAGGGAAATGACAACATCACCAGTATTCAATTCCATGGACAGAGGAGTCTGGCAGATGGGGTTGCAAGAGTAGTACATGACTTAGCAACTAAACCATTATAAATATTATATATGCTTTAATATAAAATAAATTTGAGACTACAAAAAATAGAATAAAAAAAGTGAATCATGATTCTTACAGATCAAGGGTAACTATAATTAGTCACTCTTGACTGGTCAGGTGATGTGATTAATTTTGTTACATCAAAGACCCTGAAAATTTAATATTTAATTTTCATAAAGTCAACTTAAAATCTTGGGTTTTAATTAAGCTCAGCCTAATTAATGCCAAGGTGAGATATGGCAGATTAATCAACCATTTCATATTTCAAATGCATGTATATAATGCTAATATTCAAGGACCTAATATGAATCAGTCTCCTTATAGTCAAATTTAAGAAGCACAATGCAGTGCCATAAATAAATTGAAAAATTTATTTTGTAGAGTCCTCCACACCCTACTGAAACCCCACACTAACCCTTTCAAAAGTCTCTTTATTTACTGCTAAATTCCTCATAATCGGCAGGATTTGGTTGGAAACCTCTTACAATTGAAACAGCAAAATTCCTTTCCACATCTCAGGCTTCCGCTTTTGCTGCTGCTAAGTCACTTTAGTCATGTCCGACTCTGTGTGACCCCAGAGATGGCAGCCCACCAGGCTCCCCCATCCCTGGGATTCTCCAGGCAAGAACACTGGAGTGGGTTGCCATTTCCCTCTCCAATGCGTGAAAGTGAAGTCGCTCAGTCGTGTCCAACTCTTAGCGACCCCATGGACTGCAGCCTACCAGGCTCCTCTGTCCAAGGGATTTTCCCAGCAAGAGTACTAGAGTGGGGTGCCCAACATCTCAGGCTCTCAATGTGTAATTTCAATTTAGAAGCCCTGGAAAATCACATTCCCAAATTGAATCCAATGCTTTCCACCTCTTTAGCCATCTGTCTTCCTGAATATTGAAGAATCATGAAGATCAATTCTCCTTTCTCAGAATGGGGTAACGGAGGTAAAATCAGTTGCAAATAACTATTTGCATGTGCATAGGAGAGGGAGAAAAGCTATGCAAACCTAGACAGCATATAAAAAAGCAGAGACAAAGGTCCTTTGCTGACAAAGGTCCTTCTAATCAAAGCTATGGTTTTTCCAGTAGTCATGTATGGATGTGAGAGTTGGACCATAAAGAAAGCTGAGCACTGAAGAACTGATACTTTTGAACTGTGGTGTTGGAGAAGACTCTTGGGAGTCCCTTGGATTGCAAGGAGATCAAACTAGTCAATCCTAAAGGAAATCAGTCCTGAATATTCATTGTTAGGAAGGACGCTAAAGCTGAAGCTCCAATACTTGGCCACCTGATGCGAAGAACTGACTCATTAGAAAAGACCCTGATGCTGGGAAAGATTGAAGGCAGGAGAAGAAGGGAATGACAGAGGATGAGAGGGTTGGATGGCATCACTGACTCGATGGACATGAGTTTGAGCAAGCTCTGGGAATTGGTGATGGACAGGGAAGTGTGGCATGCTGCAGTCCATGAGGTCACAAAGAGTTGGACATGACTAAGCAACTGAACTGAACTGAACTGAGATGGAGAAAGGAAAAATTGTGAACACTTTCCTGGTTGCTTTTTTTTTTTTTCACCTGTCATACAACCAAAACTTGAAGTTTCATTGGATTCTATTTGTACTGTCCTATTTGAACCATAAAGTTGAAGTGTATTTTTTTTTTATGCCCTGGGTGTTATTGAATATCCAACAAGCCATTTAAAACACTGCAAAATAGTTGAATGTAGATAAGCATGTGTGTGTGTATGTTTGTGCATTTGGGGTAAGTGTGTCACTGTTGTTGGTTTTAGTCTCTAAGTCATGTCTGACTCTTTCGCGACCCCATGGACTGGGCTTCTCTGTCCATGGGATTTCCCAAGCAAGAATATTGAAGTAGGTCACCATTTCCTTCTCCAGGGGGCCTTCCAGACCCAGAGAACAAAGCCGCATCTCTTATGTGTTCTTCATTGGCAGGTGGATTCTTTACCACTGAGCCACCAACGTGGGGAAGCCCAACGTGTTACTGCATCTGTGATCAAATAATTACCAATGCAAGGTTAAAGAAGGGAAGTTTGGAACCTAAATTAAAAAGTAAATTGACCAGTGTTAATCAGAAACAGAGATGTTCAGGATATTTCTTTTTGTGCTATCATAAACTTATTTGTAGTCAGGTAAATCTTTTCTTGAGAGAGTAGGTTATTAATACTTCTGCAAACATGACATTATAATCTTGAAGAATCAAAAAATTAGGCCAAAATAAAATAAGGGAAAATAGCATTTTTAAAAATGAAGACCTCACACATACACACATACACAAAACCCAATGGAATTCCATTATAGACTTTTATGTCTTCCTTTATCATCTTATATGGAATGCAGACCAAAAATGATATAAATTGAATCTAAATGCATGTTTAAAGAGATATTATTTTAGTTCAATTATGCTTCTTATCAGCTCTTCTTTGTAGGTATTAGAGTGATTCTTTCTGAATAACAAAAATCTGAGGTGGGGAAAAATAGACAAAATTTCAGTATATAAGGAAAATTACATTTTTTCATATGCCACAGAGCTACTAAAACTACATAGTGAATTGAATTATTTTAGAAACACACTAGGTTATCTTGTTTGACAACCTACAGTTTTGTTCAAATTTAATATGCCTGGGTTACCAATGAGTCTTATTGAAATGTAGATTCTTCCTCAGTAGGTATAGGGTGATCCAGCATTCTGCCTTTCTGAAAGGCTCCCATATGTTGTTGCTGCCACTGTTCATGCTGCTTATTATATCAGTCTCATCCATTGGTCCTTTTCGTGATGATGCATGCATGTATGCTAAGTGGCTTCAGTCGTGTCTGACTCTTTGGGACCCTATGGACTGTAGCCCACCAGGCTCCTCTGTCCAGGGAATTCTCCAGGCAAGAAAACTGGAGTCTCTCTGACCCAGGGATCAAATTTACATCTCTTTATGTCTCCTGCATTGGCAGGTGGGTTCTTAACCACTAGAGCCACCTAGGAAGCCCCTTCTGTGATGATGGACGTGTTCAATATCTGTAAATGACTATGGAACATTTGAAATTGGACTACTGTGATTGAGAAACTGAATTTTTATTTATAAAATTTTAATTCAATTTGCATTACGATACTTGACCTGTCAGCTCAAGACTTTATGCAATATAATTGATCAGAAAATTGTTACTTTTATATGGTCTGCATGTGGCTTCCCTGGTGGCTCAGCAGGAAAGAATCAGCTTGCAATTCAGGAGACATGGAAGACATGGGCTTGATCCCTGGGTCAGGAAGATCCCCTGGAAGAGGAAATGGCAACCACTCCAGCATTCTTGCCAGGAAAATCCCATGGACAAAGAAGCCTGGTAGACTAGAGTCTATAGGGTTTCAAAAGAGTCCGACACAACTGAGCAACTGAGCAATTATAATCATAATGATAACAGAGATGAAAATAAGAACATCTTACTTTTGTAAATTATTTTGAAGTTTACAAAATACTTACATATGATATGCTTATTAATTTTCAGGTAAGATAATAAACAAAATGTCTAAGAAAAACAGCTGTCTTTTGTTTTGTATTTGTTTGTTGTTGTTAACATGCTTCTAAGAAATAAAATGTGATGATTTCATATTTCTTTGGGAATGTGTTTTGATGGTTTGCAGCCACCATCCTCTTCCCTTCTCCCACTCTTTCACCTTTTCCTTAAACTCCTCATCATCATTATCATCTTTACTTTCATGACAGTGTCTCTAAAGACTAGAGTAGAAGTATCAATATTTTTCATAGCTTATTGAAAGCCGATGGTGTTTTATGAAAGAATGAAACAATCCTTCAGTTCATAAGAGTTGTTTTTTCTCTCTTAAAACTGACCTTTTGCAAATGTCCTTTTTTGATTAGCTTAAAGAAAGTTAACTTCCAAAATCCATCAAATTCCAAGAAAAATCAGAGTACATCAGATTGCAAATAAGCATTCAAAATCCACAAGTAGTATCAAAAACAAGCAAAACAACTAAACCATACTGCATAAAAGTACTCATGTCCCCACGTAACTTTTTATGTTTAAAATTTTGTCTTTGAAAATATGAAAATCTGAAAATTCTGACCTCTGAAAATATACTCAGCAAAGGTATACAGTCTTGCTTTAATTTTCAAATTATAAAGTTTTAAACACAATTTGATTTTGTTTTGCTAAAGGAATATGAACAAAAGGGCATCTCAAAATTTACAATTATAATGAAAAAAGCAAAGTCAAATGTACACATTATTTGTGTTAGAAAAAATCCAAAATGGAGTCAAGATCATTTTAGGCTGATCCTTTTGCAAATTTTTATTAACATTTTTGTTTTTTTATTTATCACCTTTAGTTGGACTGTGAAGAGGGCTGACGACGAAGAATTGATGCTTTTGAACTGTGGTGTTGGAGAAGACTCTTGAGAGTCCCTTGGACTGCAAGGAGATCCAACCAGTCCATTCTGAAGGAGATCAACCCTGGGATTTCTTTGGAAGGAATGGTGCTAAAGCTGAAACTCCAGTACTTTGGCCACCTCATGCGAAGAGTTGACTCATTGGAAAAGACTTTGATGCTGGGAGGGCCTAGGGGAAGGAGAAGAAGGGGACGACCGAGGATGAGATGGCTGGATGGCATCACTTGATGGACACGAGTCTGAGTGAACTCCGGGAGTAGGTGATGGACAGGGAGGCCTGGCGTGCTGCGATTCATGGGGTCGTAAAGAGTTGGACACGACTAAGCGACTGAACTGAACTGAACATAAAGGCGGAAACATATATATTCAATTGCAAGTGCAGAAAAATATAATGTCATTTGATCTTGAAAAATGTAACAGCCACAAAAGCATCCAAGATTGGCACTTTCTGAATGGCTTCTGAGAATTTCTTCATTTCACACATACTCTAATAATCTATGATTTCTTCTGACTCACATCCAGAACCTTTGCCAGTGTCATTTTTAAATAAGCAAATGCTCCATTCAGATTCTATTTCAGAAAGTTGATAGATGACCTCAGTTGTTTTGTACTATTCATGAAAAATTCTGCACAATGGCCAAATCTTATAGGACTGAGTGGAGCTAGCAATATGTTTATTTGGTAGACTCAGATATATATAAAATTTATAAATGGATACATTTGTCCTGCTTTAATATTTAGAATGCATATTCTATTTATTATTCAGGATCCATTGTAATTTTCAATTTATCACAAGTAATGTGAGTTAAAATGACTATTTTGCACAGCATTCGATTCTTGAAAGCTGAAGACATAAACAATTTTTAGATGTGTCAAAATATATCTTTAGTTTCAAAACTGTTCCTTTAACACAGAATGTTGCTGCCATTAGGTTCCTGTACATCTGATAAATCTATGTTACGAAAGTGTATTTATGAATGTAGAAAGTCCTTAAGGAAATATTTATGTGAAAAGTTCCTTAAAAAATACATTTATTGAATGCTATACTGAGTCTATATTTTTATAATGAGAAACATAGAGATATACACACAAATATAAAACAATTATCTGTTAAGATATACATCAAGATTGTAATGGTTATCATTAGACTGTGGTAAATTGGCTTCATTTCTCCACATGTTTTTTGAAGTTTTGGGTGTTAAGCATGATCTACTTTCTAACTGGAAAATATTTGATGTGTGCTTGTATGTATATGTACATTTTTTTCTTCCAACAAATTTTGCTCTGAAATCCACCTCCTTATGGAGATTTTGCAGCAAGTAAATATTTAGCCATAAGTAGAATTAACAGCCTTTTTTTTTAAATTGTAGTATAAGCTTTTCTGCTAAAGGATGTACATCATTCTTTAATTCTTGTTAACACAAATATTTGACTTCAAGGTTACCAAAGACATCAAAGTTGAGAGAGAAAGGGCCTTATTCTACAATTAAGCTTAGTAGCACAATAAAATAGCCATGGATAAAGCAATTTGTCTTTTAAAAATTTAAAGATGATTTAACAACAACCATAAGCCATGCATAGCATTGCTGAGTGAGGAGCTTTAGTCCATGGTAGCTGAGATGAAGAGTTTAAGTGTTTGTTTATTTCTTCAAGGAAAACAAAATACCATTGAGAAAATGTATTAGGCAATTTAACAGTTGACAATTGGAAAATTAGGCAATTTAACAGTATGAATCACTAACTTACTCCTCCTGGAGAACAATTGATCCTGCTCTATTTCATGAAACACTGAGAACTGGTTTAGGTTGCAAAGTTGGTGATAATCATGATAAATTCTAGCAGTCAATTCAGTTCAGCAAATACTCATGAACAACTATTTTGTTTTGCTAGGCTGAGTACCTGGTATCTGGAGTCAGATCTGGAGACAGAATTCACGTGTAAAATCTGGACCCAGCACTTCTTAACTCTGAGACATTGGACAAATTACATAAGCTTTCTCTGCCTCTGTTTCCTCAGGTGTAAAAGGAGATTATAACTATCTCATAGGGTTACACAACCTAGAGGCATGAGAGTCCAATCGCATATCACCAAGCAAAATCAGAAAATATCAGCTTCTCAAACACAAAGAGTGTGTCTTCACCATCTGAAAGGTAACTAATAGATAAGATTATGGAGTATCTCAGTGGCTCAGCAGTAAAGTACTCTTGTCTGGAAAATTCCATGGACTGAGGAGCCTGGTAGGCTACAGTCCATGGGGTCACAAAGAGTCAGACACAACTGAGAAACTTAACTTTCTTTATTTCTTTCTTACAGCAGTAAAGAATCGGCCTGCCTGCCAATGCAGGAGACATCAGAGATGCAGGTTTGATCCTTGGGTTAGGAAGATCCTCTGGAGGAGGGCATGGCAACCCACTCCAGTATTCTTGCTTGGAGAACCCCATGGACAGAGGAGCTTGGTGGGCTACAGTCCACAGAGTCTCACAGAGTCAGACACCATGAAAGTGACTTAGAATGTACACTAGTGCAGGAGACACGGGAGACCCAGGTTTGATGCCTGAGTCGGGAAGGTTGGGAGAAGGAAATGACAACCTACTCCAGTGTTCTTGCCTGGGAAATCCCATGGACAGAGAAGCCTGGTGGGCTACAGTCTATAGGGTCACAAATGAGTTGGACATGACTTAGCAACTAAACAGCAACAACAAATGGAGTATTTCAAGTTAACCCCAAATTATTTTTTCTAAAAACTTCCCATATTTAATAAAGGAAGCCAGAGAGTTTATCAATTGCATATTATAATATGCCTGAGATAATATGTGTATGTATCCTTAATAAAGATAATTAAAGAAGAAAATTACATCATTATATCTGTAACCAGTATATGGATCAGTATTAAACTGAAAGGATATAGACAAGAAATCATTTTTTTTTCTTTCATTATGACCTTCAAAGGTTTGCCATTAAATCTTTCATTGTCTTTTAGTGATTTATTGAGTAAATTCTATAATTCTCTGCCAGTTTCAGATTTTAAATTCCAACCCATTCAAATCCAGTTTAAAACATCAAATTAACATGCAACTTATTGCTCAGATCCTTACCCCTCTCAGTGTTTGTGATGGGGTCAGAAAGGTGGAAAAGGAATGGTCAGCTCTCCCATATCCCTTTTCCTTCCCTTTTCTGGGTTCATTTCCTCCAGAATTTTAAAGTTCAGAATTAGTGTTTAGAGAAAAGGGGCAAATACTTTTTACTTAACTGGGCTACTGCTGTAGCTACTGCTGCCTTTGGAGACTTCTCTGGCTGCCTTATACTGACTGTGCCATTGAGAGTCAGTAATGCCAGGGACTCCCCCACAGAGCACTTGTATGGTGGGGAAGGGCAGGGGAGTTAGGTGGTACAACTTTCCAATTTTTTCGTTGCCAACTTGACCTTCATCCTTAATACATTGTTGATATCCCCACATTTGACTACGGCTTATCGTTCTACTTTCTTATCTCCCTTTAATTCTAGTCTTGCCCTAGCTCAATCTTCCCAGATGACAAAATGTCAAGTCTGCTGGATTCAAAGATGTCCATCCATGAAATGAGTTGCCAATCTTACCTTCTTCTCTTGAGTCTATTGATTCTTTTGGAGCAATTCCTCATTTGGCTTGATAGGAGGAAAAGGAAAGGAAGTCAAAAAATCCTTACCTTATGATGTGATATCACTTATACATGGAAGCTAAAATATGATATAAATTAACATAACCACAAAACAGAATCAGACTCACAGACAGAGAACAGACTTGTGGTTACTAAGGAGTTGGCCCCCAGTACAGGGATGGATTGGGAGTTTGGGATTAGCAGATGCAAGCTATCATATATAGAATAGATAAACAAGGTCAAAGGTGGCACTAGTAGTAAAGAACCCACCTGCCAATACGGCAGGCATAAGAGACACAAGTTCCATCCCTGGGTTGGGAAGATCCCCTGGAGGGGGGCATGGAAACACACTCTAGTATTCTTGTCTGGAGAATCTCATAGAGAGAGAAGCCTCGTGGGCAACAGTTCATAGGGTCACAAAGAGTCAGACACAACCGAAGCCACTTAGCACTGTATAGCACAGGGAACTATATTCATTATCCTGTGATAAATCATGATGGAAGAGGACATGAAAAAGAATGTATACATGTATATATAACGGAATTACTTTGCTATCAGTAGAAATTAGCACATTTTAAATCAACTATACTTCAATAAAATAAGTTAAAAAAAAATCCTTCCTCAGGTAGAAAACTCAGAATTCTCTGAATGCAATGAATTTTCTAAAGGTTGGGAAAGGACAAAAGGATTCAGGAAGAGGCTGAGACTAGCCAAGCTGATTGGGATACTTTAAAGAAACCCTGGACAAAGTTCTAGAGTTTACCATTTTGAATAGTCTTGTGGCAGATAGAATAATGGCATCCCAAAGATGTCCATGTCCTAATCTCTGGGATCTATGAAAATATTGTATCACTGGGCAAAGGAAAATTAAGAAAGCAGATAAATACAAGATAACTAATAAACTGGACTAAAGATAAAGATATCAACTGAATGGATTGTGCAGATGGGCCCAATGCAGCCACTGTTGCTATTGTTCAGTCACTAAATCGGGTCTGACTCTGCAACCCCATGGACTGCAGCATGCCAGGCCTTCCTGTCCTTCACTGTCTCCCACGGTTTGCTCAAACTCATGTCCATTGAGTCAGTGATGCTATCTAACCATCTCAACCTCTGGCTCGCCCTTCTCTTCCTGCCCTCAATCTTTCCCAGCATCAGGGTCTTTTCCAATGAGTTGGCCTCTTTGCATCTGGTGGCCAAAGGATTGGAGTTTCAGCTTCAGCATCAGTCTTTCCAATGAATATTCAGAGTTGATTTCCTTTAGGGTTTACTAGTTTGATCTCCTTGCTGTCCACAAGACTCTCAAGAGTCTTCTCCAGGACCACAATTCAAAAGCATCAGTTCTCTGGCACTTGACCTTCTTAATAGTCCAACTTTCACATCCATTATACATGACTGCTGGAAAAACCATAGCTTTGACTATACGGAACTTTGTCAGCAAAGTGATGTCTTTGCTTTTTAATATGTTGTCTAGGTTTGTCATAGTTTTTCTTCCAATGCAGCCATGAGTCATTAAATATGGATGAGGGAAGCAGAAAAGTCATTGTTAAACTGACAAGACATGAATAAGTTGACAAGCCACAGCTGGCTTTGAAAATGGAAAGGGGCCAGGAGGCAAAGAGTACAGGTAGTCTATAGGAGCTGGAAAAGGCAAGGAAACAGATTCTCCCCAAGAGCCTCAGGAATGAATGTAGCTCTGAAGACACCTTGATTTTAGTTTGAAGGTACCTATTTCAGACTTCTGACTTCTAGAGCTATAAAATAACAAATCTGCATTGTTTTAAGACATAGTTTGTAGTAGTGATTTTTCAGCAGCAATAGAAAATTAATACGAGATCCACTGGAGAAGGGATAGGCTACCCACTCCAGTATTCTTGGGCTTCCCTTGTGGCTCCGCTGGTAAAGAATCTGCCTGCAATGTGGGAGACCTGGGTTCGATCCCTGGGTTGGAAAAATCCCCTGGAGAAGAGAAAGGCTACCCACTCCAGTATCCCGGCCTGGAGAATTCCATAGACTGTATAGTCCATGGGGTTGCAAAGAGTCAGACAAGACTGAGCGACTTTCACTTTCACTTTCCTATGTGCACACATCCTTAATTGCGTCCAACTCTTTCTGACCCTGCAGACTGTAGCCCACCAGTCTTCTCTGTCTGTGGGATTTTTCTAGTATTGAATGAGTTGCCATTTCCTACCTCAGGGAATACCGGGTCCTAGTAGTCAGTTCTATTACAAAAATAAAAACCCCTCTCTCCTATTTTTATGACTCAAAGAGACATGCATCATAATTTGCTAATGCAATGTTCTACTTTACTTCAAAAACACAGCCTGGTTTTGTCATATGGTAAATGGAGCTGTCCACTCAGATTCAACATACTGCTCACACCCATGCTTATAAAGCAAATGATTTCATTGCTTTTTTCCCTATAAGAAACATTAATATATGTGAAAGAATGCATTAATTCATTGTCAGAGAACTGTTCATCTCTTTTGCACTGAAATGGAAGGTTTGACTGCACTAAGAAAGTTTTTGCCTACCAGGCCAGCAATTTTTAAATAAATTCAATAGCCAACCAGCAGTCATTGTAAATTTTAGGGCAAAAAATGAGACTAAAAATGAATTTATTAAAAAAATTATCTGGCAGTAGTGTGTAGAACTGTCAGGAGAAGTAAGATAGAAAATAGAAAGACACATAGATGTTTATTGCTGTAGTACAGGGAGGTGACAATAACTATCTGAACTTAGAACATGTTAGTGACAACAAAAAGGAAGAGATTAATTTAAAAGAAACTGTCAGTATATTTTAGTGGTTAGCTTGATATGAAAGACAGACAAGAATGAGTCCAAGATAAATTCTAATTTTTGTATCTGAATGACTAGGAAACTGAAGATATAAAACTTCTAGGAAAAAATTTGTAGAAAGCAACATGACTATGATAACATCGAAACAAATTTCTAGACTCAACCTGGAACTGCTCCTCCTGGGTGCTACTCAGCAAATTGAAATTTATACAGCTTTTCTGTCTCTGTAAATTCTCTGTATTTGTATCACCTGCATTACCTTCTTTAATCATTTTAAATAATAAAACCACAAATACTTTACTAGGCATTTTACAGCTAAAAGCACCAGAAATTTATGCTGGGAATAAGAAACCTTAGAGGTCAATAACATATTTCCATAGTATAGTCATGCTACTCATGTACCATTAATTCATTTCAATGAAACTTAAACCTGATTCTAATGAATGATATTCTAAGAGAAATACAAGTTAATTGTTTGTCTTAATACATCTGGGCTATATAACAAAAATAGATTTGACATGTCCATAAACATTTAATTCTAACTGTTCTGGAGCCTGGAAAGTCCATGATCAAGGAGCCAGAGGATACTGTGTCAGTAAAGGCCCACTTCCTGAGCTTCCCTGGTGGCTCAGACTGTAAAGCGTCTGCCTGCAGTGTGGGGGACCTGGGTTTGATCCCTGGTTTGAGAAGATTGCCTGGAGAAGGAAATGGCAACCCACTCCAGTACTCTTGCCTGAAAAATCCCAAAGACGGAGGAGCCTGGTAGGTTTCAGGGGGTCCATGGAGTTACAAAGAGTCAGACACACATTTTCACTTTCCTGATCCATCGAGTGACTGTGTATCTCTGTGTCTTCAGGCAGAGGAAGAGGCAAGGAAGCTTCCAGGTCTCTTACATAAGGGCACTAATCCTATTCATGAGTGTTTCACCCTAATGACCTGATCACCTCCCAGAGGCCTCCCTTCCAAATACTGTCACATTGGGGATTAAACTTCCCCATATGAATTCTGAGGGGACACAAACCACTGTGGTTGTTTTGCTGGGGAATAGATATGCAGAGTTCTTTATGCTGTTATTTAGAAGGTAGATCTACTGAGTTGGATTTTTAAATGCTACATAATCTTAAAACCAACTATTTGTCTCTCACTGAAGGTAGTTTAGACAGGATAAAAACACAAGGTACTTTTCTTACTGTCATTTTCTTAAACTTCAGAAACATATTGGAGCTGCTTCTAGCAAATGTTTCTGGTGGGTGACGTGTCCAATTAGAATTGCAAAACTGTCAGTAAGAACAGTATTGAGAAGCCTGTTCACTATTTCTTTTAAAAGTAATTATTAAAACTTTTCTTGACTTTCTCCATGTTAACTGGTGCTTACTTTTATAATGTTTCTGCAGAATGTAGGTATCTGTTAGATTCTATTCGGTAAACAAAAACTCTCTAGGTATTTTGAGTAGAAAGACTAAATATTTAAAATTGGCACCTATGGAATGTTTGAAGAGCTGGAGCAAGGGGATCTTATTGAGGCCTGTATCATGAAGGCTACAGAACACACCACCAGAATAGCTAGTACCTCTACCACACTCCAGAAGAGTCAGAAATCTAAAGGATGCCAAAGGAAGTTTAGGTTCAGGAACACACTTCTCAATAGCACATTGACACTCAAGAAACCAGGACTGACAAGCTACTGCACCACCATTGTTAGCTCCTCAACACCAAAGTTGGTGAGTAGACATGGAATTCTATGGCATAAAACAAAAACAAAGCAAAACGAGCATTTCTCCACCTCACTGGTTGCAGCAGGAAACAGCCAGCAGTGGAGGTAAGATGATGTTTGTCTCATTTCTATCTTCTAAATCTCACACAGTGCACTTAATAGGCAGAAATGATTTATATCTAGAACACTAATGACAAGGAAATGAGATATTTATCTTTCCAGGCCACACAAAACAATAGCCTCAAGAAATGGGTTAAAAAAATATTCGATTCTAATTGATCATAATTCAACATAAGGTTTCATTTAAAAACCTTTATCTTGCTTATTTACC
>SJYQ01096196.1:257446-315471 GCA_006410935.1 Redunca redunca | reverse complement strand
TGGCGATCTGTTTCACACATGATAATATACATGTTTCAAAGCTATTCTCTCAAATCATCCCACTCTCGCCTTCTTTTCTACAATCAGTTCTCTCTTCTTAGAATTCTTTTTTCCCAGCTCTTTACTTGGATAGTTTCTATTCATTCTTGGAATCTGAGACTGAAGTTAATGTGATGGTTCGTTCTGTCCATTTACCACAGCCACGGTGCCAGTTATTTGAGCAAACACCAGTGGATATGTTGCTGTAAAGATATTTTCTTTTTAGTTGTGATGTTTAAATAGGTAAACTTTGAATAAAACAGGTTACCCTGTGTAATGTGAGTGGGACTCATCCAATCAGTTGAAGGCATTAAAAGACTGAGATCCTCTGAAAAAGAAAAAATTCTGCCTCAAAACAAACTTCAAATTTTAGACTATAATATCAACTTTGTGGGAACTCCAAGTCTACCCTGCGGATTTCAAACTTGCAAACCCCCACAGTTGAGCAAGCAATTTCCTAAAATCTCTCTCTCTGTACATACACACATATAGACACATACACATGCACGGGTGTGCACACACACACACACACACACACACACACACACACACTCCTGGTTCTGTATTTCTGGAGAAACCAGATTGATGCTGATGACTTTTTCAAAGATGCCTTCTCTCACATTTTAAAATAGGTTAAATCTCTTTATTGCAATCTCTGAACACTTTATCCCCTTTGATAATATTCACATGTATGATCACCATAGCATTTACTCCTTTGTGTGCCCAATCCCTCAGTTGTGTCCAACTCTTTTTGTGACCCCATGGGTTGCAACCTGCCAGGCTCCTCTGTCCATGGAGTTCTCTAGATAAGAATAATGGAACAAATTGCTATTTCCTACTCCAGGGGAGCTCCCCAACCCAGGGATCAAACCTGTGTCTCCCGAGTCTTCTGCACTAGCAAGCAGATTCTTTATCACTTGAGCCACCTGGAAAAGTCTATGATTTTTATGAAAAGAGAAACAAATTGCCTTGATTGTTGCTCAGACTCTTGGTATATTTAGTAAGACATGATTAGAACATAATAGGAATCCAAAAATTATATTTTGGATTTGATGAGGAACATAGACTTCAGGGTGGTGCCTTCAAATAGTGCCCCCACTCTCAACAGCTGTATGCCCTTGGGAAAGTTACTATACCTCTCTAAATCTTAGTTTCCTCATTTATAAAAAAAAAAGATGTAAAAATACTACCCTCATAGGCTGATTTTGAAAGTTAAATGAGATGATAATGCAAATCATTCAGCACCCTGTTTGGCACACAGTATGTGCTGTGTTAGGTCACATCAGTTGTACCCAACTCTTTGCAACCTTATAGAGTGTAGCCCACCAGGTTCCTCAGTCCATGGGTTTCTCCAGGCAAGAATACTGGTGTTGGTTGCCATTTCTTACTCCAGGGGAACTTCCTGACCCAAGGATTGAATCCACATCTCTTATATATCCTGTATTGGCAGGCAGGTTCATTACTGCTAGCGGCACCTGGGAAACCTTGGCACATGGTCAGCCCTCAACAAATGCCAGCCACTTGTATCATTATTTTACATTTTTATTTAACTATTCCTCTAAAATTTAAATGCCCTCAGTTGTAACTTTATAACAACTACCAGTTATCAGGGATGACAGAAGTTCTTGCTTATGTGTCCTGTAGTCATTCCTTTTTCAGTCTTATTCATTAGCAGCATCTGCCTCCAATGACAAACAGTGAAAGTGCCAGATAACCCACCTCCAACCTCCCTTGCAGTTAGTGTGGCCATGTAACCTGGTTCTGGCCAACGAAATGAAAGAAGCCTGTACGGGGATTCTGAGAAAATAATCTCATTGACAAAAGTCAAAAAGATGATCTTCCCCTCTCTTGTTTTTGGACAATGCCTTATAAAATTGTAATGCCTGGTATAGCTAGAGAAAGCATCACCAACATGCTGAGGATGACAGTACAGAAACTGGAAACAGCCAGAGTTCTTTCTGAAAACTTTACATTGCTGGCCCAGTAGTCCTAGAACTTTCTACTTCTTACTTTTTATTTAGTAACATAAATATTTTTTTATTTAGTAACATAAATATTGTTATTTTTATAATCACTCAGGTATTCTAACAGCTGTAGCCAAGAGCTTCTTGATATCTCAGTTTAAAATTGATGTTCTCCAAAGCACAAGTTTGCATAAGGCAGATGGTATATAATGAAATCCATTGAGTAGGGACCAATCTCCGTTATTCCATCCATTATAGATTGTAACTGCTTTAGACTAGTGAATACTCTAGTCACACAGCTACTCCATTGGAACATCTTTGTGCTCTGTTATAAAGCTATATGATAATAATGATAAAATGTGTCTGAAGCACCAGTGACTGATTTATATGAGCAGAGGGATAAGGCCAATGCTCCTGGGCAAAAGCTAGGTATAAACAGCCAGCTCTTTTTGCTTAGAGAGGGTTAGATTTAAGAGCCTACAATTATGGCTACAAATGACAACTTAATTATTAAAATTACTATAAGAAATGTAAATTTGTTTTTTTTTCAAGTTTGAAACTCTCTAGGCCAAAACCTTGTTATTTCTCACTGAAAATGATAGCACCCTAGAATAATATAATTTTTGATGATAAACGATGACTTAGAAATATAAGTATCAGCTCTTTTTTTAACTTTTAGAAAGGTAGAGCTTTTGGAACAATAGTGATCTTGAGTCATGTTGTAATTTCCTTTTCAGTGAATCAGAGATTGAATTTCCAAGTTGCAGACTCACTTTAGAAAATGAGAAACTGCCCTGGTGGGTGACAGAAGCTATGGGAGGCTACAGGGGGAAGAGGAAGCCAGCATTTACTGAGTGACTGCTGTGTGCCAGGAGCTGTTCACACTTGTATTTTTCATTCTCACTAAACCTGCCCAACTTAGGTAGAATTTTCCTTTGCTGTACCACCAGTAAATTGAGATACAGAATATTAACAGTTAAACTAAAATTTTTTTCTGATAGTAGTCTCTCACTTTGCAAATTCTTAATATAAGAAATTATTTGTCACTCATTAAGCAAGAATGCCTTGACATTTATTTCTCTCTGGTTATAATTAGAAAAGTCATTGAACTTGAAATATTAATAATGCCACCATTATCAAGTTTTTATATTTCTAAGTACAAGAGGTTCTTGTTCACTGAAACCAGGTTAAGATACTAGACCACGAATTATGAAAACTGGTGAGAAGGGAGACTCAAACACAAGGTTTTGGTTAAACAGGGACCAAAACAATGCAAAGAAATTAACCAGATAATGATAAAAGTGAGTGGAAGCAGCTCCCCAATGCTTAACTAGCAGCTAGTTACCTAGATGCTAGTTCCTCATAAATTGTATTAAAATTTCAGCTGCCAGTAAAAACTATATAGAATAATCATCTTTCTAGGTCAGCATTATTCAGATCTCTGGGTTCTCTGCATTTTAATCATTAGTTGGGCTGTAAGGACCACAGAAACAGGGAAGAATTTGCCTACTAATTCAGTTACATTACTGCCTTGCTCTGTCCTTTACTGTGTCGTTGTTCAAAACCTGGAGCTGCTTACTTCTCATTCTGATTACAAAGGTGTGGCTATTTTAACTCATTCCTTCCTCCAAATTCCTTGATATCCCTTTCATCAGGAGGTAGAGTGTATGTCCCTTCCTCTTGTATCTCAGCATGGATGGATCTACTTCCTTGAATACAGTCCAGCATAAGTGGAGGGGGGTAAAAAAGCATGATGCAACTTTATATTGAAATAGTTTTATTTGGAGCCTTATGTCACTATGCCATGAGGAAAACAAGACACATGAAGAAGCCATGTATAAGTGACACCAACTGGCAATACTAGTCTTCAAGTCCTTATACGACAGCAGCAGATATGAAGTGAACATCAGAGAACTCTAGCCCCTCACTCTTGATTCACCCCAGTTTTCAGCTCTCCTCATTTGAGGCCCAGACACCACAATGTAGAAACTAACACTTTGTTCTGTATCCTGTCCAATTATTGACTCCAGAACTCTTGCACACAGTGAAATGGTGGTTTTAAGCCACTAAGTTTTGAGTATTCTCTAGGCAGCCAGAACAAGTGGTCAGATACCAATCATTTTTTTTCAGTTCCACTGTATAAAACCTAAAGTTTAGTTAAAGAGAGTAGATCAGTGTCTTTAAATGTCATTATTTTTAACCCTGAGCCATATCAAATACTCTGGCTCATACAGAAACTTTTCTTATGCTGCAAATGTCATTTAAGTATTTCTCAGAATCTTGTATAAAAAGATACTCCAGCAAACGTGCTATCAAAAGTTAATAAACTACAAGAACACATGAATAATATCTCAATTCATTATACTCCCCAATATATTTTCATCATTTCATTTCAGTTGCTCATTCATATCCGACTCTTTGCAACCCTGTGAACCGCAGCATGCCAGGCCTCCCTGACCATCACCAACTCCCGGAGTCTACCCAAACCCATCTCCATCGAGTCGGTGATGCCATCCAACCATCTCATTCTGTGTCATCCACTTCTCCTCCTGCCCTCAATCTTTCCCAGCATCAGGGTCTTTTCAAATGATTCAGCTCTTCACATCAGGTGGNCGTGAAGTAATGGGACCAGATGCCATGATCTTCATTTTCTGAATGTTGAGCTTTAAGCCAACTTTTTCACTCTCCTCTTTCACTTTCATCAAGAGGCTCTTTAATTCTTTGCTTTCTGCCATAAGGGTGGTGTCATCTGCATATCTGAGGTTCTTGATATTTCTCCAGGCAATCTTGAGTCCAGCTTGTGCTTCTGCCAGCCCAGCGTTTCTCATACTGTACACTGCATAGAAATTAAATAAGCAGGGTGACAATATACAGCCTTGACATACTCCTTTTCCTATTTGGAACTAGTCTGCTGTTCAGTCCAGTTCTAACTGTTGCTTCCTGACCTGCATACAGATTTCTCAAGAGGTAGGTCAGGTAGTGTGGTATTTTCATCTCTTTCAGAATTTTCCATAGTTGATTGTGATCCACACAGTCAAAGGCTTTGGCATAGTCATTAAAGCAGAAATGATGTTTTTCTGAAACTCTCTTCCTTTTTCTATGATCCAGCGGATGTTGGCAATTTGACCTCTGGTTCCTCTGCCTTTTCTAAACCCAGCTTGAACATCAGGAAGTTCACAGTTCATGTATTGCTAAAGCCTGGCTTGGAGAATTTTGAGCATTACTTTACTAGCATGTGAGATGAGTGCAATTGTGTGGTAGTATGAGCATTCTTTGGCATTGCCTTTCTTTGGGATTGGAATGAAAACTGACCTTTTCCAATCCTCTGGCCATTGCTGAGTTTTCCAAATTTGCTGACATATTGAGTGCAGCACTTTCACAGCGTCATCCTTTAGGATTTGAAATAGCTCAGCTGGAATTCCAACATCTCCACTAGCTTTGTTTATAGTGATGCTTTCTAAGGTCCTCTTGACTTCACATCCAGGATGTCTGGCTCTAGGTGAGTGATCACACCATCATGATTTTCTGGGTCGTGAAGATCTTTTGTGTACAGTTCTTCTGTGTATTCTTGCCACCTCTTCTCAATATCTTCTGCTTCTGGTAGTTCCATACCATTTCTGTCCTTTATTGAGCCCATCTTTGCATGAAACGTCCCCTTGATATCTCTAATTTTCTTGAGGATATCTCTAGTCTTTCCCATTCTATTGTTTTCCTCTATTTCTTTGCACTGATCACTAAGGAAGGCCTTCTTATCTCTCCTGGCTATTGTTTGGAACTCTGCATTCAAATGGGTATAATTTTTCTTTTCTCCGATGCTTTTCACTTCTCTTGTTTTCACAGCTATTTGTAAGGCCTCCTCAGACAGCCACTTTGCTTTTTTGCATTTTTTTTTCCCCTTGGGGATGGTCTTGATCCCTGTCTCCTGTACAATGTCATGAACTTCCATCTATAGTTCATCAGGCACTCTATCAGATCTAATCCCTTGAATATATTTCTCACTTCCACTGTATAATCATAAGGGATATGATTTAGGTCGTAACTGAATGGTCTAGAGGTTTTTCCCACTTTCTTCTATTTAGGTCTGAATTTGGCAGTAAAGAGTTCATCATCTGAGCCACAGTCAGCTCTCGGTCTTGTTTGTGCTGTTCTGCACAGGAGTGGCCAAGAAGAGAACCCCAAGTCCAATGTCAGGAGCAGTGGCAGAGAGGAGATACCCCACATCCAAGGTCAGGAGAGGTGGCAGTGAGGAGATACCCCACATCCAAGGTAAGAACAAAAAACCATGTAAGATGGCAGGTACTGAGAGAGGGCATCAGAGGGCAGACAGACTGAAACCACAATCACAGAAAACTAGCCAAACTGATCACATGGACCACAGCCTTGTCTAACTCAGTGAAACTAAGCCATGCCGTGTGGGGCCACCCAAGATGGATGGGTCATGGTGGAGAGGTCTGCCAGGATGTAACCACTGGAGAAGGGAATGGCAAACCACTTCAGTATTCTTGCCTTATGAACCCCATGAACAGTATGAAAAGGCAAAAAGATAGGACACTGAAAGATGAACTCCCCAGGTCAGTAGGTGCCCAATATGCTAACTGGAGATCAGTGAAGAAATAACTCTAGAAAGAATGAAGAGATGGAGCCAAAGCAAAAACAACACCCAGCTGTGGATGTGACTGGTAATGGAAGCAAGGTTCGATGCTGCGAAAAGTTAGGTCCATGAATCAAGGCAAATTGGAAGTGGTCAAACAGGAGATGTGGCAAGAGTGAACATCAACATTCTAAGAATCAGTGAACTAAAGTGGACTGGAATGGGTGAATTTAACTCAATATATTTTTGAGTAGAGTTATTTAGGATTAACTTTTGCTACTTATGATAGGAAACTGAAATTAATAGTAACTAAAATGCATAAAAATTTTATCCTGGAATTTGACAATCTATGTTCTGGGCTCAAAAGGAGAAGAGGGCAGCAGAGGATGAGATTATTGAATGACATCACCAATTAAATGAACATGAACTTGGGCAAACTCCAAGAGATAGTGAGGGATAGGGAAGCCTGGTGTGCTGCAATCCATGGGGTTGAAAAAGAGTTGGGCATGACTTAGCGACTGAACAACAATAAGCTCTGGGATCAGACAACATACCTTAACTTGAGCAATGTTTCATTAGAGACTTCCTTTACATTAGGGCTTCCCTAGTGGCTCAGGTGGTAAAGAATCTGCCTGTAATACAGAAGACCTGGGTTCAATCCCTGGGTCAGAAAGATCTCCTGGAGAAGGGAATGGCTACTCCAGTATTCTTGCCTGGAAAATCCCAGGGACCAAGGAGCCTGGCGGCCTGCAGTTCATAAAGTCACGAAGAGTCAGATATGACTGAGTGACTAACACTAACTACGGAGAAGGTAATGGCACCCCACTCCAGTACTTTTGCCTGGAAAATCCCATGGGTGGAAGCGCCTGGTAGGCTGCAGTCCATGGGGTCGCTAGGAGTCGGAAACAACTGAGCGACTTCACTTTCACTTTTCACTTTCATGCATTGGAGGAGGAAATGGCAACCCACTCCAGTGTTCTTGCCTAGAGAATCCCAGGGACAGGGGAGCCTTGTCTCTGGGGTTGCACTGAGTCGGACACAACTGAAGTGACTTAGCAGTAGCAACACTAACTAACTTCATTAGAGACACGCAAGATTTTCCTAGCTCCTTATGATCCATTCCTAGGGTGTGGCCCTCTTCATGACTCAAAATGGCTGCTGTTGTTCCACTTACTACTTCTACATTCTAGTCAGCAAAAATTAGGAAAGAGAAAGACCGGGTCAAGCTACCTGTTTAACACACTTTTAGGAAGTTGACCATTCTATTTCCACTCTCATCTCTATGAGAATTCATATGACCTGACTGAGCTGCAAAGACATCTGGGAAATGAAACATACCTGGGGAAACAATGTGACCAATTCAAAGGTTCTGTTCCAAGGACAAAGTATAGAATGGCTATGCAGTACTATGAGCACTGTCCTCTTATGTAGGGGGTGCACACAAAAATATTTTAGCTGAATGCTTGTTTCAGAGAGAAGAAGGAACAATAGCACATATGAAAGAATTTCTTACTATGTGTCAGAGACTACATAGTTGGCCTAACTTGTGATGTAGAAATTATTGGCCTGGTTTTATAGAATAGATATTGATTTACCAAACTTAAACAAAAAAATGCCCAAGTTTACATTGCCAATAAGTAGTAGAAACATAGTTCAAATTGAAGGAGTTTTTCTGACCCCAACACCCATTCTTTACTTTCTCAAGAGAGGAGAAGCCTGGAGAGAGATATAGTCAATGGCCTTTGAAGCTTGAATAGATGTCTTGCTTTCTATCAGCTACTGACCACTTTCAACAATGGCTGATGATTACAATGAAGATGTTGACTCTCATTGTGTTGAATACTATATGCAGGCACCCTTTTAAGTGCCAAACAGGTTATTAACCCATTAATGTAGACTCTAAAATTTTCTTTTTCTCTAAATATCATGTTTAATTTTAATTTATAAAGAAATATCAATTCTTAATTTTATTACATTTCTAAAGAATAAGACTATAATTTTTTTCAAATGGTCAAAGTGATCATTAAGACTTCCCTTTTATATGGTTGATACAGTGATTTCTTTGGCACTATACGCCAGTACAATCTAAGTAACTTGCCTTGATTTGACTGAAAAAATTTTTTCATGTTTTTAGTTGTTTTAGTTTATCTGAAGATTCTTGAGTACTCTTTATTCAGCCTGCTAAGCTGAAAAATAATTCAAATGTCAAAAGTTAATGTTGTAAGAAGTCTTGTGACCTTTTAACCTTCTCTGATAGAATTTGGAAATGACTATTTACACTTGGCTGTATACCAGCTTATTCTTCATTAAAAATAAACCACTGTGTGTGCCTAGGAAATTATCGAAAACTCCAACAACTTTGGAGCTTATAAAATCATTGTCTTATTAAAGCATTATAGTTCCTGAAATCCATGAAGCCTATCATAACAATTCTAAGAAAATCCAGTCACCAGAATAGCAACTTTGTGAAGTAACAATATAAACAGAATAAGATCAATTAAGTGTATCACACTAAAATGGCCTGGAGTGGTCATAGCAAAGATCCCTTGACACTTGGAAACAGATTGCCTGAAGGAAACATTTGAGTACTAACTGCTTTTGAAATGTAAAATAGTCTCTAGATTTAATCATTTTTGTTGGTTTCTTTAATTTCTGACCTACTTTTTCAATTCTTCAAATAAATACAAATTTAAGTAGCAGCATTATTTCATGGCAATAAATAAATGGTTTTTCACTGGGGATGATGAAAGTCTTTAGTAGTAAAGGGTGAGGTTGTTACCTTTGTTAGATATCTGTACAGAAAATCTTAAACCATGGGTCTCTGAGTTTTGCAAGGAAGGTATGAATTAAAAATTGAAAATAAAAAGCAATCAGGATTCAAATCAATGGTTTATTAGTAATCAACGTTTCTTGTACATAGAAATATCTAATGAAATATGATCCTCTACTTAGCATTCAGTCTTTAAACACTAAAAATTTTTCAGTAGGTGATGAAGAATTGCCTGTTCCTAAAAAGCAGAGACTACTTTGCCGACTAAGGTCTGTCTAGTCAAGGCTATGGTTTTTCCTGTAGTCATGTATGGATGTGAGAGTTGGACTGTGAAGAAGGCTGAGTGCCGAAGAATTGATGTGTTTGAACTGTGGTGTTGGAGAAGACTCTTTAGAGTCCCTTGGACTGCAAGGAGATCCAACCAGTCCATTCTAAAGGACACCAGCCCTGGGTGTTCATTGGAAGGACTGATGCTAAAGCTGAAACTCCAGTATTTTGGCCACCTCATGCTAAGAGTTGACTCATTTTTAAAGACTTTGATGCTGGGAGGGACTGAGGGCAGAAGGAGAAGGGGACGACAGAGGATGAGATGGCTGGATGGCATCCCTGACTCGATGGACGTGAGTCTGAGTGAACTCCGGGAGTTGGTGATGGACAGGGAGGCCTGGCGTGCTGCGATTCATGGGGTCGCAAAGAGTAGGACACAACTGAGTGACTGAACTGAACTGAACTGAACTGAAAATGCACACGATAGGTTTTGAACTCAATTTTCAGTTCAGTTCAGTCGCTCAGTCATGTCCGACTCTTTGCGACCCCATGAATCGCAGCAAGCCAGGCTTCTGTGTCCATCACCAACTAAATCCCAAGTTTAAATGGTTATAAAAAACTTATCGCACAATAGCTATTTTCTACCTATTACGTCCTTATCTGCTATTTTCCCATTCTCCAAGCTGTGTTTATTTTTCAAATCAAAGTAGTCTTAAGTCTCAGTCCTGTCTGACTCTTTGTGACCCTATGGGCTGTAGTTCAAAAGGCTCCCCTGTCCACAGGGTTCTCCAGGCAAGAATACTGGAATGGTTGTCATTTCCTTCTCCAGGAGATCTTCCCAACTCAGGGATCAAAGCCACATCTCCTACATCGGCAAGCATATTCTTTACCATTGAGCCACCTGGGAAGCCCTGTTAAGGCAATGAAACAGAAAATTTTCCAATATTATAAACTAGGATCTATTTTAAATACCTAGGTGCTCATGCCATATATATGGCTTTATTTTATTTATTACCTGTGTTGGATAGTTCTGGTAGTGAAAGAAGAGTCTAGCCATTTCCAAACCATATTTAAAGGCCTGACTTGAATTCCACAAACAATCAATTGCGTTCTTTGTTCTAAAATTTTTAAATATCATCCTATACATCACTGTCTCTTAGATTGAGATTAATATATATAACAATTAGATATGTTCTAAACTTTTTGACTACTTAACATTTCTTTAAAGAAGAAGCTAACTCCCTAAGGTCTAAATATCACCCACATACATTTCTTCAAGCTATGAAAAATAATTTTAAAATTAAATCATTTAAAATGATAATGTAATAGTCATGGAATGTGGACCAATGACAAGGAATGGGGTTGAGGCTGGCATACTGCATGCTCAGTCTCCACCCCTTTCATTTCATTATGTGTTCCTGAAGATTAGCTGGGTGGCTGCCAAGAGTTCAAGGCTAAACATGATTTTCAGCCAGCTATTCAGGGTAAAAGACTGAAAATGGAATATGTATAAAGAATTTGAGGGTGATGAATTTAGCAAGAGAGTTGCTGAGGTCATTATGCTGAAATCTGAATGGTTGAATGTGTGACACAGGCAATTTCCAAGCATGATAATTTGACTTCTATTTTAATTTGCCTGGACAGGATATTCAATATATAAGCAATTAGTCCTCCAAAACACATCACAATCTAAAAATGAAAGAGATTATTGTACCTTTCTTTGAGCTTTTTTTTCACTTTAGACAGATTTATTTTTAGCAGACCTGGACATTTTTGACATTTCCTATTATTAACAGTATTGGTTCCTTTGATGAAGGGAGCCTTTTAAAAATGAGAAGCTTATACTTGTTAAGCTTCATTTATCATTCTTTGAAAGAAAATCTAATTGTAAATCATTTGGAGNTTCCTTTGATGAAGGGAGCCTTTTAAAAATGAGAAGCTTATACTTGTTAAGCTTCATTTATCATTCTTTGAAAGAAAATCTAATCGTAAATCATTTGGAGACTAATTATGTCTTTGTTCAATAGTAGTTTAAGTCAAGAAGATATTCTAGGTTATTTTTCATTGAAATGTGGCTATTTTCTGATTTTTAAAAGCCATGATATATTTATAGTTTATATACTATACCATATACCATGGAAATAGTGAAAGTTGTCCAGTCCTGTCCAACTCTTTGTGACCCCATGGAATTCTCCAGGCCAAAATTCTGGAGTGGGTAACCATTCCCCTTTCCAGGGGATCTTCCCAACCCAGAAATCGAACCCAGATCTCCCTCATTATAGGCAGATTCTTTACCAGCTGAGCCACACGGGAAACCATATACCATAGATAGTTATATACCCTACCACCTGTGCCTCAGAAGATGTTTATTCATGCTACAAAATATAAGGCTACAGATCTGCCACAGTTTGGTAAAGCAGATATATAATTAATGTCCACTGAAATGCTGAAGAAGATATAACATGTCTTGTTGTAGTATTCACTTGCCTATCTTAGGAACTAAGTACATTTAGAAGGTTTGACCAAAAAGGGAAATTGTTTTGTTTTTGCTGTTTTAAAAGTGAATAAGCTGTTTAAAGGGAATAGATGTTTCAAATCTGTATTAAATAAATAAATATATAATCAAAATTAAAAATTAGCATCTAGTCAATAAAGCTTCCCTGGCAGCTCATCTGGTGAAGAATTCACCTGCAATGCAAGAGACCCTAGTTTGATTCCTGGGTTGGGAAGTTCCACTGGAGAAGGGATAGGCTACCTACTCCCGTATTCTTGGGCTTCCCTTGTGGCTCAAACAGTAAAGAATCCACCTGCAATGCAGGAAACCTGGGTTCGATCCCTGGGTTGGGAGATATCCTGGAGTAGGACTTGGCACCCCACCCTTGTATTATTGCCTAGAGAATCCCCATGGACAGAGAAGCCTGGCGGGCTACAGTCCATAGGATCACAAAGAATTTGACATGACTAAAAGACTAAGCACAGCATACACAATAAAGATATCCTTTATCAAAGAGCTTTGGTGGCATTTTAGAATTCACCACTAGTAAGATTTTGAATCAGTCTTTAACTTCTGTTTGTTCTGTGTTAGAATTACTCTGGCCAGTTAAGGCTCAAGTGGTAAAGACCTGCCTGGATTATGTCACCAATGACTACTTGTGAAGACCCAGAGATTGATCCCCTGCTGGAGTACAGCTTGGAAACCTTCCCCGGTAGTTAGAATAGGAAAAAGGAGTCCAAAATGACAATGGCTAAAAGACAAAGAAGGGAAAAGCCCACAAAAATAGAACAAAGGAAGATCCGAGGACCAGAGTGAGGACCTCTGGTAAAGCAAACAGCACTCCTGGCTAGCCCAGTTTACATAGGGCAGGCCCAGGGGGAGGAGAAAAACATATAAAAAGAGGAGCCAACGGGCTGGGGGCCTGTCTTCTCTTCACGTCTTTTGGGTCAGCATGCCCTCACACATCGAAGATGTATTTTCCTTTACTTTCTAAATAAAACGGAGCTGTAACACGGAGGTATAACTCTGGCCCGTTGCTTCAAATTTTTGTTGTGATGAGACAGAACCAAGGAAATTACAAACTCCTCTGACACTCCCATTGCTTACCTTGCCCATGTACATATACATGTTACTGCTACTAAAATAGCGTTGAAGTACCATTTGGATAGTCCCTTTGTTCTTGCTTTTATCATACACAACTACTTTAAGTGGTTGTTCAGTGACTTATACCTTGCATACACATATATGGGAATGTAAGTAGATGAACAAACCAACAATTATACAAGGAATGATGAGGATTGTGGGGCACTCAAGAGCATGTGTCCAGATCAAGTATTTAGTCACTTCTTAGCCCAGATAACGTTATTATGAGCCCAGTATAGCAGGTCAGAAAGCAACAGTTAGAACTGGATATGGAACAATGGATTGGCTCAAATTTTGGCAAGAAGTACATCAAGGTTGTATATTGTCACCCTGCTTATTTAACTTCTACGCAGAGTAAATCATGTGAAATGCCAGGCTGGATGAAGCACAAGCTAGAATCAAGATCTCTGGGAGAAATATCAATAGCCTCAGATATGCAGATGAAACCACCCTAATGGCAGAAACTGAAGAAGAACTAAAAAGTCTTTTGAAGAATTTTAAAGAGGAGAGAGAAAAAGCTGGCTTAAAACTCAACATTCAAAAAACTAAGACCATGGCATCTAGTTCCATTACTTCATGGCAAATAGATGGGGAAACAATGGAAACAGTGACAGACTTTATTTTCTTGGGCTCCAAAATCACTGCAGATGGTGACTGCAACCATGAAATTAAAAGACACGTGGTCCTTGGAAGAAAAGCTGTGAGAAACCTAGATAGCATATTAAATAGCAGAGACATCATTTTCCCAACAAAGGTCTGTAAATCAAAGCTATGGTTTTTCCAGTAGTCATGTACAGATGTTAGAGTTGGACCATATAAAAGACTGGGCACTAAAGAATTGATGCTTTCAAACGCTGGTGCTGGAGAAGACTCCTGAGAATCCCTTGGAGAACAAGGAGATCAAACCAATCAATACCAAAGGAAATCAGTACTGAATATTCATTGGAAGGACTGATGCGGGAGGACTGATGCTGAAGCTCCAATAATTTGAGGCAAAGATCTGACTTATTGGAAAAGACCCCGATGCTAAGAAAGATTGAGGGTGGGAGAAGGGGGCGGCAAGGGATGAGATGATTGGATGGCATCATTAACTCAATGGACATGAGTTTGAGCAAACTCCAGGAGACAGTGTAGGACAGGGAAGCCTGGCATGTGCAGTACATGGGTTTGCAAGGAGTTGGACATGACTTAGTGACAGAATAACAACAACATCGCAAAATCAGGCATCCCTGGTGACTCAGTGGTGAAGAATCCACCTGTCAAGCAGGAGACATGGATTCAATGGATCCCTGTGTTAAGAAGATCCCCTGGAAAAGGAAATGACTCCCCATTCCAATATTCCTTCCTGGGAAACCCAGGGACAGAGGAGCCTGGCAGGATACCATCCATGGGGTTGCAAAAGGGTTGGACACAATTTAGCAACTAAACAACAATAGCAAAGGCTTCATTCTTTCTCTCCTTCTTCTTCTTCTTCTTCTTCCCCTTCTTCTTTTCCCTCTTCTTCCTTCTTCTTCTTATCCAAAAGTTCAATTTTTATGTATAGCCTCTCTATTTTGAAAATAACCTAAGCAAAATGCATAACAAATAAAACACATGTGAAGATGGATATCTCCAACAGGCCACTAGTCCAATTCAACTCTGTTTTACAGGTGAGAAAACTGAGTCCTCATTAGGTTAACTACAAACACCAAAGTAGTAAAACTCAGAGTAGAATTCTGTATTCCTCAGGTCCATTTCTGTTCCCTAAACCCGACTCTTCACTCTGTGGTTCTAGTTGCCATGGGATTAAGTATATCATATTTCTCATTCATTGAATGCAATTTAAAGCTATTCTAGTGCATTTTGTTCTTTTTATAATCAATTTGTGTTTTTCATGAACTATATCTTGTCAAGGAAATATAATTAAACCCTAATCTCCTCTAAACTCAGAATATCTGTCCACAAAGATAGAAGAAAAAGAAAACTTTGTTACTGAGTAAATAATAGGCCAGCAAGCTGTTCAGAGACAGGAACACAGAAAGAAGTCTCACCTTTGTGTATAATCAAGCAGATATAATCTGTTACATGCATGTTCTCAAAATAAATAATAAATAGTCCTCATGTAACGAGACTTGACAAAACCTTCTGTCATGCATTTGTCCTAAGTTCACCTGGTAATTAGGATGACTGTGTTAGCTAACTGCCTTTAGCCAAATAAAAGTAAACTTCTCTTATCTTTATGACAGGTGGGAAGGCACCCAATAAAGTAGGACCCCCACCCTTTCACAAAACCTGGGAGATGGGGCACCATTTTATGCATTTTCAAAGAAATGATGCCCTGGTCCTGGAGAAAGACACTCCTGAGTCATAAAACTGGAGAGAGGCTCATGTAGCTTTAAAAAAAGATATACATATATGTCAAAGAGACAACGGAGAAGGCAATGGCACCCCACTCCAGTATTCTTGCCTGGAAAATCCCATGGATGGAGGAGCTGGTAGGCTGCAGTCCATGGGGTCGCTAAGAATCGGATACGACTGAGTGACTTCACTTTGACTTTTCACTTTCATGCATTGGAGAAGGAAATGGCAACCCACTCCAGTGTTCTAGCCTGGAGAATCCCAGGGATGGGGGAGCCTGGTGGGCTGCCGTCAATGGGGTCACACAGAGTCAGACACGACTGAAGTGACTTAGCAGCAGAAGCAGCAAAGAGACAGGAGAAACGTAGAAATTTTCTAAACAGAATGCTCTTAAAAAAATGAAGAGGGTCTCTTTCCTTATTTTCAATAGGGAGTATTAAGCCTTTTATTTTTAATCTGTATCTGTCCTTACAAACCACATACAATGGTGTTATAATTTCAGGTTGAATTGAATTGGTCTGGCATCCC
The DNA here is from genome assembly GCA_006410935.1 of Redunca redunca. Lineage (NCBI taxonomy): Eukaryota > Metazoa > Chordata > Mammalia > Artiodactyla > Bovidae > Redunca > Redunca redunca. The sequence continues at coordinate 299,338 of SJYQ01096196.1, read as the reverse complement.
TAGTGATTTAGCTCTTTAACAATATTTATTTTTGTAGATTATCTAAGATAGTTTTATGATTTTTATAACTGGAAAAATTTAATTCCTTCACCAAGAAGTGTATATATATTATTTTTGTTTCTGCATCAGAGCTAGAAAAACAAATACTGAGAAATCTAACTTTTATATAAATTAAGTATAGGATCAGTTCAGTCAGTTCAGTTCAGTCGCTCAGTCGTGTCCAACTCTTTGCAACCCCATGAATCGCAGCACGCCAGGCCTCCCTGTCCATCACCATCTCCTGGAGTTCACTCAGACTCACATCCATCGAATCCATGATGCCATCCAGCCATCTCATCCTGGGTGGTCCCCTTCTCCTCCTGCCCCCAACCTCTCCCAGCATCAGAGTCTTTTCCAATGAGTCAACTCTTCGCATGAGGTGTCCAAAGTACTGGAGTTTCAGCTTCAGCATCATTCCTTCCAAAGAAATCCCAGGGTTGATCTCCTTCAGCATGGACTGGTTGGATCTCCTTGCAGTCCAAGGGACTCTCAAGAGTCTTCTCCAACATCACAGTTCAAACGCATCAATTCTTCAGCACTCAGCCTTCTTCACAGTCCAACTCTCACATCCATACATGACCACAGGAAAAACCATAGCCTTGACTAGATGGACCTTAGTTGGCAAAGTAATGTCTCTGCTTTTGAATATACTATCTAGGTTGGTCAATATGTTTTTAAAATCACATTCTTATTTCCAATATGGAGATATTGTCTTCATAATATAAGCACACAGATGCATTTTGTAAGGTATCACAAAATTGCTCTTAACCATGAGTTTTAACTCTTATAATTTGCTCATCTCTTTGGCACACTCTAGCACTTTGCACTAGCTGTCTTTCTCTTTAATTATTGCTTGACTGAGTGGTATAGACTTTCTGTATTTTTCTTCAGTCTAATGTGTCTAACTCAATACTTCTTGTAAGTGTGTGTGTGAGTTTGTTAATCTCTTTCCATTTTAGTTAGATACAAGGAAGTAGCTTGAAAAATACAATTTTAACTACTGTATCAACATTCTAACTTCTGCTATAAGTTTTCACAAAGAAACATTTTCTCAAGTTTTTGTGCTAGATCATTTGCTAAATGACTGCCAGCAATTCCTTCTCTGTGCTCTCCTGTCATTTGTTCCATAAAGAGCTGAAGTCTATTTCCTTCCTTTCAATCTTGACTGATTTGTAACTCACTTTGACCAACAGAGGGCAGAGGAAATGGTTCAATGCCAGTTCTGTGCCTTAGTATCGAGGTGGTCAGCTTCTATCAATTGTCTGAGAAGCAGGTATTTGGTTAAGTTGGATAGCCATCATGGATGAGACTCCATGTCACAAAGGGAAAAAAGACACCCTATGTAACTGAGGGACTTCCCAGGTAGCTCAGTGGTAAAGAATCTGCCTGCCATTGCAGGAAACCTGGCTTCCATCCCTGGATCAGGAAGATTCCCTGGAGTAGGAAATAGCAACCCACTCCAGTATTCTGGGCTGGAAAATTTCATGGACAGAGGAATCATGGCTTTCCAGAGTGGGACACAACTGAGTATGCTTGTACATGTAACTGAGTCTGAAGACTCCATGAAGAAGAGAGAGGTTCAGCCATATCAGATGACACCACCCAAGATAAGCTTCTGGAAAAGTGATAGAGGCCATCATCAACCTTCAGTAGAGCTGCCCTAGCTAACACCATATGAAATAGAGGACCCATCCTCATGGAACTCTGGCTAAATTTCTGGTCCACAGAATCAGAGATAGTAAAATAGTTATTTTTATGCAATAAGTCATAAGGAAATTTACTATGCAGAAAGAATATATTGAAATAGACATACTCATAAAATATGAAATAGAGATAGGAGTTGGCAATCATCTAATGAACTGGGTCTGAATAAACTGGAAATTATGTTTGTTGATATTGTAGAGAACTCCCTATTTATAAGACATTTTAATAAATATTCTCAATGTCCTGGGCAAAGAGATACTATTATTTAAGTCATTATATAGTTGAGAAAATTGAGGCATGAAGAGGTAAGATTATCTGCAAAAAACATTAAATCAGACAACAGTGATTTGAACTCTTGTTCTTTCAAACAAAAGAACTTGTTCTTTCAAACAAATTTTTTTTATTTAAAAAATCCAGGTACTTACTATTTCTGTTATGTTGCCAAACTGGCCATATTTGCCAAATAAACTTATTCATTCAACAAATACTTCTGTGCCAGTTTTATACAAGGCACCATTCTAAGTGCCAAAGAGAGAGTGAGAGACCAAATCCCTCCCTCATGAAATTCTCACTTTAGTGAAGGTAAACAGATAACAAACAGGTACATACTAAGCCAGACAGTGTGAAGTGATATAGATAAAGCAAGATGGTAGACGTAGGAATATGGGGGATATAAATGGAAACGTTATTTTAAATAGGATGATCCCAGAGGAGGGCATTTTTTTCTATAATTCCCTTTAAGAAGAGATAGAATAGGACTTCGCTGGTGATCCAGTGGTTACGATCTTGTGCGTCCACCGCAGGGAGCACAGGTTTGATCCCTGGTTGGGAAACTGAGATCCTACATGCTTCACAGTGAAGTGAAGGTGAAAGTCACTCAGTTGTGTCAGAATCTTTGCAACCCCATGGACTATACAGTCGATGGAATTCTCCAGGCCAGAGTACTGGAGTGGGAAGCCTTTCTCTTCTCCAGGGGACCTTCCCAACCCAGGGGTCGAACCCAGGTCTCCCACATTGCAGACAGATTCTTTACCAGCTGGGCCACAATGGAAGCTGTGCATCACAGCATGGCCACAAAATAAATAAATAAAAATTGTAAAGAGAGAGAGAGAGAGAGACTGAAGTAGAAGGAAAGTAAATCCAAGTGGCTGGAACAGAATGAGTGATGGGGAAGTCAGGAGGTATAGTGTGCAGAATTCTAAGATGGCTCCCCAAATCTCAGCACCCTGGAGTTACAGCCAGTACAGACCTCACCCTTTCATAAAATAAAATATAAAAAAATATAGCAAAGGCTCATCATTCCCTCGCTTAGGTGATACTATATGTCAAAGATGAAGAGCTGTCTTTCACATCATTAAGTAGCTTTGTATAAGACTTCACTTAAGCTATGCTCAGATTCTTTACTCACAAAGACCAGGATATTTAATGTGTGGCTTTCAGCTACTAATTTAGTGGTAATTTATATACAACAATAGAAAACTGATACAGGAATAAAAGAGATTGCTGTGGTCATGTAATGGAGTATGAGTAAGAACCAGTCAACTCACCTAAGACTTGTAAGTCATAGTAAGATGTCTATGAAAGAACTGTTGTTGATCTGGTTGTAATATTGTGCTATAATTTATGCAATATTTCACCATTGGAGGAAAATAGGTAAGAGAAAAAAGGGGCAAGTAAAGGAAAATTTGATGAGGGAGACAGTCATGGTGACTATTACCCTAAGTGCAATGAGATACTATGAAGTTTTTTAAGCAAGAGTATGATCTATTCTATTATTTGCTTTTTAAATACTTTGGATTTAATTATTCTCCTGTCCACTTTTATTTTCTTCTATAATGGTCCTGAAAATTATTTCCTTGATAAAAAATATCTAATGACTACCTAACAGTCAACAATTTCCACTTTTCTTAAATCATTTGGTATTTTCCTTATTCTGTAATTGCAATATAAATTTTAAATTCTCCCTTCTGATGTATTTCTGACACCATAATATCTTCCATTAATCTTTGGTGTTCCTGGGGTCCCTTGGGAATCTTGTCAGATCTGGCTTTGACTTTTGCATGCCAGAAGAGGTTGGAGAATTGGTTGGAGAATTCCAGATCATCTTTAGGGCTTCCCTGGTGGCTCAGATGGTAAAGAATCCTCCTGCGTTGCAAGAGACCTGGCTTTGGTCCCTGGGCTCAGAAAATCCCCTGGAGATGGGAATGGCTACCCACTCCAGTATTCTTCCCTGGAAGATTCCATGAACAGAGGAGCCTGGTGGGCTACAGTCCACGAGGTTGCAAAAAGTCAGACATTACAGACCATCTTTGAAAGAGTCAAGCTGAACAAGGCTCATCTTTCATTACTGCCCCCAGTTTTCTCTCTCTTTGAATATTTCAATAATAATTCTATCACAGTTTGTTAGAGAAACATCTTGAGAAGGCTGGAAAATATTCTCTTGTGAGTACCACTTTTGCCTTTCATCTGAAGATGTGTATCCTGAAGTCTCCTACTATCTGCTCTCTTCTTGTGGACTCCTAACACATTCAGTGACATCTTGGCTTTGGGACCTTCTATTTCCTGCACTGGTAGACTGGAAAATTATTTTTTAAACTATGGTTGCCATATATTAAAGTGAGAAAGGCTTAGGGAAAATACTAGAAACTAAAGGAAAAAAATTTTAACATTAGATGATGTATTTATTTAATATAGAAAGAACAAAGTGCAAGAGAGCAAGAGGGAAAATATATCAACAAGAACAGCCTTGACTTTTCACCCAAAATAGCCCTACTCATTTCCATTTGAGGCCAAATTCAGTGGTTGGTAGCAAATTTTGCAAACTGCAGCTCATTATGGATGTTGACCTTCCTGCACTATTCTTGCCAATCCATGTTACAGTCCTATATTTAGAGTTATTTGTCTTCCTTTTGGTTATCTGTCTTCCTCTCCATTTTCTGGGCATGTCTTCTTATGATATGTACATATAATAAAGTTTTCTGCATAGTTATGCCATTTTCTTCCCCTATCAGCCTTCTTTTCTTTCTCATTAAAATATTTTGAGATTTGCATTGATAAGGTCTTGTCATTAGCACCTTTTGCTACCTTTCTGAGCTTCTACATTTTTCATATCTGAAGTTTTTGAAGTATTTTTTCTTGAAGTCTAGAGTACCCATTTAATGAATGTCCCTCCTGAGATACTCCAAATTCTTAAAAATGACATGGCCAGTTTTTCTAGTCTCTTGTCACTGGCACTTTATGAACTAAATTCTCCTTGCTGATCAAAATTGGGCCAAAAATGATAGTTCCTGTAATCACTTCCTTAACCCTTCAGGGCAGGAAAAGGTCCATAAGACCAGGCAAGAATGTGTCAGTTGTTCTGTTCAGGTAGAATAGACTTCCGAAAGATGAATAGATTGCTGAAGTTTCTGTGTCACCTCTATAGATTCCATTGTAACAGGTTTGTGATTGTATAAGATACACATCATCAACTGATTTCCTCTAACAGACAGCTGTAAATTTTTGCCATACTAGAATTATCTATTCTCTTCCTTTATCTCACTTAATACATTAACTTCCACCCATATTAAGATTTATACATGTCTTTGCCAAATATACAGTTTTATAGTATAAAGTGATGCTTACCTTCAATTCTGAGTCCATGATTGTGAAGTTTGAAGAACTTAGTAAAATACATATAATGAGGATGATTATTTTCATCACTAGAAATTCTCATGTATTTCTCTAACTTGTGACTGTTTCATGTCATCAGTCAGCATCCATGTGCTTTTCTAATCATTCTTGAAGATAAGATTAATGTGGGAGATGGGATGACTGAACATTGAAAGTCCCTGTAAAGTATGTGTTGCTGTTCAGTCTCTAACTTATATGCACAAAGCTTTTAAGTCAATAGATGATACCAAAAACCAGCAGTAGGATATGGCAACGATTTGAATAAAAGATTACAATAATGAGGGTCCTTAACCTTTCTGTGTGTTTAACTGGAAAGTGAACAGGATGACAATAGTGCCAGATTTATGAGAAGGTTAGTGAAATGAACTGATGTAGAATGAAAAAACCAGAAACAGTTTTTAAAACCATATTGCATTTCAGGTATCAGAAATATATCTGACCAAAATAATAAAATCTACATATTATGATATACACAAATTCCTCCATTTGGTAAAGGAATGTTCCAGNNNAATAGATTCGTTTTTTCCAGAGAAAATTGAGATTCCATTTGGTGAGTTGTCTGTGGGTTAAATCTTCTATACCAAACTGAACACTTCTAAAACATTTGATAATTTTAGACATTGATTTTGAAGAAATGGAGATACATGACTCAAAGTAGCCTTCAAAATACTCTCCTTTGTCCATAGAAATAAAAATATAAGTAAAGATTTCCTTGTTATAGAAAAAAACTGTACAATGATCAAAAGACTGTTGTAATTAGAACTGCCTAGAACTAATTTCTGCTTTCCTGGTGGCTCAGACAGTTAAGAATCTGCCTGCAATGCAGGAGACCTGGGCTTGATCCCTGGGTTGGAAAGATCCTTGGAGGAGGGCATGGCAACCCACTCCAGTATTCTTGCCTGGAGAATCCCCATGGACAGAGGAGCCTGGTGGCTAGAGTCCATGGGGTCACAATGAACTGGACATGGCTGAGCAACTAAGCACAGCATATAGAACTAATATGCATTTCAAAATAGTTTTGACTAAACTGTGAAGATACATCTGGGTAAAAACCTGTATGTCAACAAAGGTCCCTCAGAGTAGTTATTTTTGGTGAAAACAATTATTCAATTGGCCATGGTAGATGTTTCTACATTGTATACAATATCATTTGATGGCTTCTATAAAAATTACACATAAAAAATAGATTCCTGGATAAGAATCCCTGTATCTATTAGACAAAATTAATTTTAAATAAACACACGATTTATCACTACTAATATCACAATGAGAGTGATATATTTATTCAAATTTAAGTATTTCCAGTTTTATATGGTGTTTAACAGAGCAGGGAATAAAGATGGAAGAGGACCATTATTTATTATCGTTTTTCTATCCAGGCCCTTTGCTAGATGCTTTATGTGTATTATCTCAGTTTTATGGAATATTTAGTCCTGTCACTCTATCTTCATTGTGGCAGCAGAAAGAAGCACATTTAACCATATAAGAGTAAAAGAAATGTCTAAGTAAGTGGCACAGTTTAAGATTCAGGTAGCATAAAATCTGTAGGTCCCTAACTCCATAATCTTAGTTCTCTCTTCTTAAAAAAAACCTCCTTTATCCCTTAGTAGAATTCTACCTATTCTAGCCAATTCTACCCAACAATTCTAGCTGAATCAATTACATAACAAAGAGATGGAAATGGGTAGAAAATCAAGTGAAGCACAGAAAATAATACAGCTGATCCTTGAACAACATGAGTTGGAACTGCACAAGTCCACTTATACATACTTTTTTTCACTGAATACATCCTACAGTATACCACACAAACTACAGTTGGCTGCATCCATGGACATGGAAGAACCATGCATATGGAGGGTTGACTATGTTATACCAATACAATACTTTTCCATTGCAAGGATGGTGGGTATCTCATATTCTAATATCTCTAATATTCCTGTTATCCAAGGGTCAACTGTATATTATATCAAAAATCCATAAAGAACTTTTTATAAATGTCAACCCAGCATATTAGTTTTGTTAGGCACCATAGTAAGTGTCACAGACTGTGTAACTTAAATACTTGAAATTTGTTTTCTCCCAATTCTGGAGGCTTAAAATCTGAAATTCATGTATTGGCAGGATTGGTTCCTTCACAGGCCTCTCTCCTTGACTAGACTTGTAGATCATTTTCCCCCTGTATGCATCTATGTCCTAATTTCCTCTTCTTCCAAAAACACTCAGTCCCATTGGGTTAGAGCCCAACTCTACTAACCTCCCATTAACTTAATTACCACCTTAAAAACCTCTGTCTTCAGATGTTGTCACACTCTAAAGTTATGGGGGTTAGGACGTCAACAAATGAAGTGGAGGCAGGGCATATGTCAGCCCATGATACCTAGCCAAATACAAAATTCTTGAAAATTTTGAAGCAGGGATTATTATTACAATTCCTCTATGTTATTTCTAGCTTTCCAACAAAAATCAATGAAACAAATGTATTTATCAAAGATGCCCAAGGACAGTCTATCAAGCTTAATAAGATCTTTAGTCTCATATGCTTAGGGACAGGTCTACTTGTGCATAACAAAATTATACAAGTCTTTGAGAAAGTTGATCCACACTATGAAAAACTATTGATAGTAACACACAAGAGTTGCTCTCAATTTTGTTTCTGTTGCTTTTCTTTTTTGCCAAAGTTATTGCTTAATAAGGGCATATCCTGCATCATATCAGTTCAGTTGAGTCACTCAGTCATGTCTGACTCATTGCGACCTCATGAATTGAGGCATGCCAGGCCTCCCTGTCCATCACCAACTCCCAGAGTTCACTCAGACTTATGTCCATTGAGTCAGCAATGCCATCCAGCCATCTCATCCTCTGTCGTCCCCTTCTCCTCCTGCCCCCAATCCCTCCCAATATCAGTCTTTTCCAATGAGTCAGCTCTTTGCATGAGGTGGCCAAAGTACTGGAGTTTCAGCTTTAGCATTATTCCTTCTGAAGAAATCCCAGGGCTGATCTCCTTCAGAATGGACTGGTTGGATCTCCTTGCAGTCCAAGGGACTCTCAAGAGTCTTTTCCAACACCACAGTTCAAAAGCATGAATTCTTCAGTACTCAGCCTTCTTCACAGTCCAACTCTCACATCCATACATGACCACAGGAAAAACAATTGATGGACCTTAGTCGGCAAAGTAATGTCTCTGCTTTTGAATATGCTATCTAGGTTGGTCATAACTTTTCTTCCAAGGAGTAAGCGTCTTTTAATTTCATGGCTGCAATCACCATCTGCAGTGATTTTGGAGCCCCAAAAAATAAAGTCTGACACTGTTTCCACTGTTTCCCCATCTATTTACCATGAAGTGATGGGACCGGATGCCATGATCTTTGTTTTCTGAATGTTGAGCTTTAAGCCAACTTTTTCACTCTCCACTTTCACTTTCATCAAGAGGCTTTTTAGCTCCTCTTCACTTTCTGCCATAAGGGTGGTGTCATCTGCATATCTGAGGGTATTGATATTTCTTCTGGCAATCTTGATTCCAGCTTGTGTTTCTTCCAGTCCAGCGTTTCTCATGATGTACTCTGCATATCAGTTAAACAGGGTGACAATATACAGCCTTGACATACTCCTCCATGTCCAGTTCTAACTGTTGCTTCCTGACCTGCATGCAGATTTCTCAAGAACTAGGTCAGGTGGTCTGGTATTCCCATTTCTTTCAGAATTTTCCACAGTTTATTGTGATCCACACAGTCAAAGGCTTTGGCATAGTCAATAAAGCAGAAATAGATGCTTTTCTGGAACACTCTTGCTTTTTCCATGATCCAACGGATGTTGGCAATTTGATCTCTGGTTCCTCTGCCTTTTCTAAAACCAGCTTGAACATCAGGAAGTTCACGGTTCACGTATTGCTTCTATGTTAGGGGTACTGTAAAACTAATACCAATTTAGACCACAGTTGTAAAAACAGAAAAATAAATCTCACTGGTACTTTCTCTTGAGAATCAACACTCCATTACATAATTTAATCCAAAATTTTATATTTCAAGCAGGTTTTGCAACTCCTGGAATGGCATAGCAAAATATGCTAATACTAAGTCTGGATCAGTCCTCGGGCAAGTGTTGTCACATATCTAAATTTTATCTGGCTTCCCTGGTGGCTCAGATGGTAAAGAATCGGCCTGCAATGCAGGAAACCTGAATTTGATCCCTGGGTTAGGAAGATACCCTGGAGGAGGGCATGGCAACCCACTCTTGCCTGGAAAACCCCCATGAACAGAGGAGCCTAGCGGGCCACAGTCCACAGGGTCATAAAGAGTAAGACAGGACTGATTGACTAAGCACAGCACAAATTTCATCTAGTTTATTTGTACAATGAAGATAATAATAGTACTTATTTAATTTCCATGAATATTAGATTAGATACTATATACAAAGTCACTAACCTATTTAGGACAGTCTGGACATTCTGGCACATTCTAGGAACCTTGAAGAAGTTACAAGCAGTATTGGTTAGACTATTCCAAACTAATTTAAACCAAGAGATTAAAGAGCTTTTTTACTCATAATCTTCTTTAAATCTTCATGAAAAAAATCCCTGTATTTATCTCCTTTTGTTCCCAATTTATATTGCATTTTAATTATTATGTTTTACCTCCAAATCTTATTTAACACCCTAAAAAATGGACAGTTTCAGTAATCCAGAGAAACAGCAAGTTTTTTGTTTTTGTTTTTGTTTTCCCAATCAGCTCAATAACTCGGGTTCTTTTCTGGTAGGCATGATCACCTAGGTTATTAAATTATTTTCATGACCCCCTTATTTCTCTCCTCTCCTCCTTCATCCCTTCATCCTAACTCATGAGATTCTTCTATTTTGCTACATTGCTTTTCTTTATCACATTGGCCATTGAGAGTTTACAGGTCAATCGGAGTAAGCTTGTAAATGTTTAGCTCCTAGGGCTGGTGGGAGGAGAACCACAGATGATGCCCCAGTTTCTGGTGTGATGGTGGTTGTGTCTGACTCTTGCAACCTCATAGACTGTAGCCCGCCAGGCTCTTCCATCCATGAGATTTTCCAGGCAAGAATACTGGAATGGGTTGCCATTTCCTTCTCCAGGGGATATTCTTAACCCAGGGATCTAATCTGGGTCTCCTGTATTGCAGGCAATTTATAGCATTTACTTATCTTTTCAGTGTAACACTTCTGCTATGACCTGTTTGAAGCACCTTATATGTTATTACTGAGCACAGAGTTGAGAAAAGATGCCCACAGTCTGCTCTGGGCTGCGACCAGCCAGTTCTAGCACTCCACTGTGTTCACTCAAATCTGAGCCCAGATCTTAAACGGAACAATTCATTTAGATTTGTCTTTTCTCGTACCTTCCTGCCTTCCCCCTTTCTCCTTCTCTCTCCCTTTTTCGTCCTCCTCACTTCTTCTCTCTCAAAAGTTGGATCTTTCCTCCTACAGAAGTCACTTTGAACTTGCTCAGACTATGTGAATGCCCTTTCTCAGTGCAGGGTATGAAAGCTGCATATGGGCCACCATATGGCAAAGTTTTTTGGCTTGCTTCTGAACAATGAGGTCTACATCTGCAGGTCAGATCACTGAGGATATGATGGACAATTGTCTTCCTTTCATCCAGAATATAAGTTCTTATAATAGATTGGTCAATTCATCAATAATTTAAAAACTTTATATGACTAATCTCCATTTGAGATTAATGAAATAAATAGAAGTACACAAGATAATCTTTTAAAAAAAATGTTAAGTTTCTGACAACATATGGTTGGCAAAATTACCCAGGAGAATTTGTTTCCAGAGACAAATGCAAAATTTTTGTTAGGAAAACTCTAGAAAACAAAGTTTGTTTTTACTTTTCCTTTTCCTGAACCTAGGGCATTGTCAGAAAAATCTCAAATGTTTTTATAGTGTTAAAAAAATTTTATTCTGTTGTTTGATGCTTGAAAAGTTATTTTAGAAGTGAGACAAATTCCCTTTGTGAATTATATATCAAAAAGTTAAAATCTAAATGAAATTTCTTTGCTGTGCTAACTGAATGAAAGATTTATCTTAACCACAATGGTGAAGGCGAATCTGTCTTTGCTTGTCTTCATTTTCTCAGATCTTCAAAGGTACCAGTCTAGAGTCTTTAGATCTGTTGCCAACATAACAGATTAGTCAGGACATTTCTATTTTTAAAATTGGGTCCCACACCAGCCTACATTCACCAAAATTGGTCCTAGCTTTTTTACATCATTTTCTGTAGAAATAAAACTACAGCTTTTGTGAGTGGTATTCCAAAGCATACAAGTTTGCAGGTTAGCATGGTATACATTATGTATCATTTGAAAGCTTTCTTAATTTTTATATGGCTTTAAACTTAAAAAAAAAAGTCCTGCTTAGCCACAATATGAAATAATAGACTGGAAACTGGTCATTGTATACGTATTATTATTGTTAAGGGGGAATATATACCCTACAATAAATCAGTGTTAGGTTCCCAATTGTGATGATTATGCTTTCTCTTTTGCCTGTCTAGTTACTCCTAGGCAAGGACTTCAATCAATGTGTAAAGAAGTCAACTGAGTAAAAATTGCAGTAACTGATATTTATCTAAGATGTAGAATTTGCATTTGTCATCATTTTCCACTAAAAGCAATGACCCAAGGCCTGTATTTTTAGCTTTGCTACTTTGCATATTTGCTTGTTAAGAATCTTCATGGAAGACAGTGAAATATATATATATATATGTATATAGTAACCTGGTATTCTCTAGTTATCATCAGCAAATGGTTATCAAGCAAGGCTGAAACTAGGGTGAAACAAGAAAAGTACCAAGGGTACAAAAGCTAAGGAAGAAATTACATTCAAAGTCTTGCGGCAGCTTGCACTGGTCCTGGCTCTGTAACTAAATCATATTAGCAGAAAAATTCAAATGATATTGGTTCTTATCTCCAACACCTGTCAATGCCGGTTGTAGCCACATGACAAATGTCTATCAGTTACTGTTACTAATACCAGGAGATGTGTTACAAGTGGTCAGGGATAAACTTGCGGCTACAAGGACAAGGCTCAGAATTTCACCATGCTTGGTTGTAATGTGTTTCCAAGCATGTTTACTTGTGTTTCAAGTCCTACGGAGGCTTAATGAAACCATTTTCACAGCGCTACTGATGGCCTCTGTACTTGGACATGAAGTCACTGCAATCATTCAGGACAGGAAACAAAAACCAGGGGCAGATTTCTGCTAATTACAGTGATCTTCCCTCTGATAACCCAGAAATGATTTCTTAATCATGTCTATTCTGGCTCTGTTATTCATCATATGCTCTCCGTCTGTCTTTTATTCACCCATCCATCCATCTTCCCATTAGCCTAACTATTCAACAAATACTTATTGAGAAAATTCTGTGAGCCAGGCACAGTGCAATGTGGCCTCAGTGTCAACAAGGATTTTATCACCTTCTTCGAATGTTATTAAACTTGCACACTCATCTCACCAATCATTCAGATGTATCTGAGTCTTTGTGTTCAATTTGGGATCTCTGCTTTAATTCTACAAAAGTTAAAGAAAATACTTAAGAAAAAAATTATGATAGCAGTCCTGCAAGCTTCAATCATATAAGATCATCTCTCAATTAATCTCAGAGAAGACACATTACTTTTGTTTCCAAGATTTCCAGTCAGTTTAAGACTAGGGGTCATGAAAAGGCCCAATTAGCTGCACAGCATCTATAGTGTTGAACTGCAACAAGCTAAAGAAATACATTTTTTAAGTAAAAATTTAATGTATAGTACACATTAAAAGGGCATATGTCATTAGTGTAAAGATCAATGACTTTTCACATAGTGCACATACTAGTGTAAAAACTGCCTAGACAAAAATAGACCTTTTCCAGCAACTCAGGAGCCCCTCTCATATTCACTTTGTTCATCATCCCTCTCCCCCACCTCGTGAAGCCTTCTCCCTATATTTTAGAAAGAGGATCAATTATTTCCCTCCCTGCTTGCAGTGGGAGATATGAAAAGAGCATAGATTTTTTTCAAGCTGGTTCTCACCAAATCCTGCTGAATCTCCAGTAACCTGATCGTTTTAGATCCTTGTTAAAGATGACTCATCCAGCAGGTTCCCAGACACTTTCTTTGAAATTGCAGCATCAGTCTGACTCATAGCACATGGCAACTTGGAGTTCAGTCAAAGCCTCCAAGTTAACATCCTGTTACTCTAATATAAAAGGAAAGCTTTTGATTTCTTGTTGCCAGCCATCTTAATAATTTTTCTTTTCCATTCAAATAGATCAATGGCTGAATTTCTTGATTTTCTTAGGTATCTAATTATATCATTTGAATACAAAACTTTATTTTTTTTAACTACATTTCTTGCATTGGGTCTTTTTCCATTACCCAGAATCACCAAAACAATACTGAAAAATCACTGTGGCCATTAGAACGCTTACTGTGTTTTTAATTTTAACAAGAAAATTTTTAATATGTCATCACGTATGGGGGCGCTAGTGGTAAAGAATCTGCCTGACAATGCAGGAGACACAGAGATGCAGCTTCCATCCCTAGGTTGGGAAGATCCTCTGGAGGAGGAAACGGCAACTTGCTCTAGTGTTCTTGCTTGGAAAATCCCATGGTTCCATGGACAGAGGAGCCAGGCGGGCTACAGTCCATGGAGTTGCAAAGACTCAGACACGACTGAGCTACTGAGCACACATATACACACACACATATATTTGCTGTTACTTCCTGAAACATACTGGTAAGGTATTTGAAGGTTTCTGTAGGTATTAATATGTTTTATCTTTTCTCATGAAATAGATTAAATTTCCTAATACTGAACCCACTTTATAAAATTGGGATATGGAAATTTCCTTTTTATGTCTGCAATAATTTGTTCCTTGGCTTAAAACCACTGTTATTCATCTCTTCTCAACATAATTCAAACTGTTCTTTCAGAGATCTCTGAAATTCTCTATATTTCAAATCACTTTCTTAGTCCTCTTTTTCTTCCAATCTGTAGAATTTGTTTGTCTGTACCACTGAGCAGATGAAACTGTTTAAAATAGGAAGTGGCACATATTCTTACTATCTCCAGAAATCATCATAACACCTGGCATGTAACAGATGTTTAGTAAATAACACAGTGACTTATAGGACACTGCTCTCCAAACACAACAATAATAAATAATGTAAGATGTAATTATATCATTATGTATATTTTATAATCACCCCACATCTTTTGTATATGGCTATCTAGTTTTTTTATCCTTCCTCATTGTCTATTGTTGGCAACTTTATAAAAGATTATTTAAGGATATGTTGTGGCCTTTCTTTCTTTCCCATCATCTATGTATCAGTTTTTATGCTAGTACCATACTGTTTTGGTTATTAAAGTTTGTAATATGATTTGAAATTAGGAAATATGATGCCTCCAGCTTTGTTCTTCTTACTCAAGATTGTTTTGTATATCTGGGGTCTTTTGTGATTCCATACGAATTTAGGAATTTTTTTTTCTGTGAAAAATGCCATTGGAGTTTTAACAAGGATTGCATTGAATCTATGGAGAAATTTGTATAGTATGGAGATTTTAATAATACTAATTCTTTTAATCAATGTAGATTGGATATGTTTCTATTAATATATGTATGCCTTTTTCATTTTTTTCATCAGTGTTTTACAGTTTTCAGTAACAGGTCTTTTATCTCCTTGCTTACATTTATTCCTAAGTATTTTCTTCTTTTTGATGGTATTGTAAAGGAACTATTTCTGTACCTTTTTTTTTTTTAAGCTAGTTTGCTGCCAGTATATAAAAACACAACTGATTTTTGTATGTTGATTTGTATCCTGCAACTTTACTGAATTTGTTTATTAGTTTTAACAGGTTTTCTTGTGGAGTCTTCAGGATCTTCTACATACAGGATCATGTCACCTGCAAACAGAGACAAAGAAAAGCCCAGAACTAGATGGCTTCACTGATGAATTCTATCAAACATTTAAATAACTTGTACCAGTTCTTTTCAAACTCTTTCAAAAAATAGATGAAGAGGAAATATTTCCAAACTCTTTTTATGAGGTCAGCATGTAGATAAGAACACTACAAAAAAAGAAAATATAGGTCAGTATTCCTGATGAACATAGATGCAAAAATCCTCAACAACATACTAGCAAACTGAATTCAATAGCACATTAAGAGGATCATATACTATGATTAAGTGGGATTTATCCCTGGAATGCAAAAATATTCAACATTTGCAAATAGATAAATGTAATATGTCACATTAAGAGAATAAAGGATAAAAATAACATTGATTAGGTCAGTAGATAAAGAGGCAACTTAAAAATTCAATATCCTTTCATGATAAAAACTATCATCAAATTAGTGTTTAAGGAATGCACCTCAACACAAAATATATTTGGATTTATTTCTACATCTTACTATGAGTTTCTTAATTTAATATGTTTTGCTTTGCATCTTGTGTTTTTTCTNAGGGAGGGTCCATGGGCACCATTTTATTTATTTATTTTTTTTGTTTATGAATGTCTACGTCTCCCCAGCAATTAGAAAATATTTTATTGTACTCATATATCTATTTTACCTAATGAGAAATATATCCATCTGTCTCTTTAAAAATAATTGGTCATCTCTCTCTAGGTTCTTCACATCTTTTTTATCTCTGATACATTATATTTCAGAACACTATGTCTAGTTGGAGGGACTTGATATATTTTCTTTCAATCTGAGAAGGTGCATTTCTCTTGAATCTGAAACATTAACATTTCTTAGAATGTTATTAACATTTCTTAGAATAGTGTCTCCTTTCAATTCTCTCTTGTCTGAGTTTGACAAATGATGGATAATATAGTATAATTCCTTTCTTTTGAGTAATTCCATTGAATCTGTTGTATTTTACTAGTATTTTCTGCAGTTTTGTATTGTTTAACCCACATAAGGTTTTTATTTACTTATGTGTAGGTACACATAGTCTCTAAAATTTTTGTCTTTTACTTTTTTGTACATTTCTCCTTTTTAGAATTCAAACTTGTCAGACCTGTGGCCCTGAAAGATCAATGCTCACTGACATTTAAATACCAACTATCTCTTAAGAGTACATGCTTCAAATATCCCCGTGGGCTGGAACAGTTGTCTACAAAACTCACTTCTTCAGCTATGAGCACTCTCAACATTTTTGCCACTTGGTACCTTTGAGTTTAATTTTTATTTTTAATGCTCTGATATTTTATTCAACTTTTCTATGTATTTTGTGGGTGGAAGAAGGGGGACTTATCCTAATGTTTTTTCAACTAAATTAAAAAAAATTTCCCATGTAGGTTTTAAAATACTTTATCAGTCATCCATTTTTTCCCACAAGAATGTATCTACATCTCGTTACATGATTCTTAACCTGAGAAGAGCGCNGCTATAATATATGGTCTAGGAACCATTTTTCTCTAAGACAACATAAAGCAGGTAAAATTTTATATCCTAAGCTTAAAGAATAGGTTAACCTAAATGAGTTAGTATAATACAAAATTCTGTGAGGAAAGTGTCCATTGATAAAACTTTAAGATGAGAATGATTATTTTACTGTTTCTCTTTATCCAATGTCTTATTGAGCTAGAGCTTTTAGTATATAATATTGATGTTTACTTTATAGAAGTATGCTTTTGGGTGACCATCATTTTGATGGACAAAGAAACAATATTAATAGAGACCAAGATAAGATGGATTATTCCATTAAGCAAACAAACCATGAGGATGAGTTAATTACATAGTTAAAACAATACTGGCATTCTGATTTAGTGAATATGCTAATTTATGTAGTGCAATTGATGCAAAGAAATAACTGTAATTACATTTGGTAAACCTTGAAGCTTAGGAAACAATCCTAAACATTTTTATTCAAATAATTGCTCAGCACCATGAGTACATCTGTCAATTACTTGTTAATTGACTGCAATAGGACTGTGTAACTATACCATCTGTCACCAACACTCACTCCAAATATTAGTTGATCCTTTAGTGTTAAATACAAATTGACCTGTTCATTCAACAGTCAAATTTTTATGTTCTTGATTCAATTATGCCACTTTGCCAGTCTTTTATCTGGATTTATTTTTGGCATGGTAATAATTATAGGACTTCCCTATAGCTCAGATGGTAAAGAATCTGCCTGCAATGCAGGAGATCTGGGTTAGATCCCTGGGTCAGGAAGATCCCCTGGAGAAGGAAATGGCAATCCACTCCAGTATTCTTGCCTGGAGAATCTCATGGACAGAGGAGTCTTGCAGGCTATAGTCCATGGGGTCACAAAGAGTTGGACACAACTAAGTGACTAACACAAAAACACAGTAGTAATTGTAATAATTATAATAATTGTGACAATGAATATCAAAATTTACATCATTCAGCAACTATCATGCTCTTCACTCTAAACATAGCTTCAAAATGGATCTTTTTTTCAGCCATATTATTTTATTTAGTAGTCAGAGTAATTTTTTGCTTATAATTTTTAACCCAAATTAATAAAAGTATTTTTAAATACTAACATCTAATAGTTTCAAACTTATTAGGAATGAAGCAAAAGTGTGAAAACCTTCAATGTCATTTTGATTAAAATACCCTGAAACCAAAACAACTCTGTATTCATTCAAAGGATAAAATAAACAAAGGGATGTTCAAAGCTTCACATGTGGAGATGTTTTCATTCTTTGTCTAATATAGGAGATTCTGTACAAATTATTCCCATTAAAGCTAGTGATAATCTTGACTATAACTTCCCTAGGGTCTCAGTAGGAAATTAGAAGCTGGCATTTCTAAAGTTATCGAAAGATAGCTATGCTATAGAATAATATGCTATAGAATAACAACCCAGAGTTTACTTAAATGGCTTTAATCTTCCATACAACACACAAGCTAATCTTCGCTTACAACTAGCAGTACAAATGTGGTACCAGAAGTTAGGCATTTCATTATCAAGGATACTGTAGTGTGCTTCACAGAGCTCCTCCTTGGGACTGAAGCACTCATTTTTTCCATTGTTGGGAATGTTGGTGGTCAATAGCTATCTGATTAGTCTTTCTCCAGGAATCAGCTTAAGCCAAAGAAAATAGGTTGGCCCAAAGTTAGCCCCTACCCCAAGGGTGGCCTGCATTAAATGGCTGATGAATACAGAACATAAAAACCTGACTCCTTGCCGTGAACATAAAACTCTGAAGAGTCATCTCAAGAGGAGCACTTCCTGTAAGATGGTCTAAGGCTATGATGCAATTGCATCATAGCTCACTTTCTTACCCTGCTCAACATATCTTCAATTACTTTTCCTAGTTATTGCCTAAAGCAGTCCTCTGCACATAAATTTCAGAGACTCAGGTCTATTCCTTAGGAAATACATCCTATAGCACTAATGTCCCTTGACTTTTGTGATGTGTCAGTAACATCTCATGTTCTGCATGAAAAAATTTCACAGAGACTAGAAGTAGCTAGAAAGAAAGAACTGAATGACTTAAGTACCCTAATTTTTGAAGCTTAGGAAATAACAAGCAAGCTGAGGACATTCAGAAATACATTTTTAGTTAACAGGTTCAGCAGGAAACTGTTTCAGGCACTCACTAACATTTTTCTCCAAACAGAGGATAAAGTTTCTACTAAAAGACTGTAACTATAACTGGATTAACTGGAAAAGAAGATGATGCATTTTTTAGTAGCATTTCATTAACATAGTGTATGCATTTCCTCTGAATATAAGAGATGATTTGTCAGAGAAATGCTTCATTATTAAAAAAAAAAAGAAAAGAAATACAGTATTAATATTAGCATATTAATCAGAACATTTATGTAAGATACCTCTAACTTGGCTATATGTCATGCATATATGTCTGGCAGTGAAGTCGGGTAAAGATAAGGAGAGTTAAGTTAAATTTAAGTTCATCACTTGATAGTCTAGTTTTCACTATGGCTATTGAAATGCTAGATCATGTTTGTGCTTGCAGAAATGGCAAAGAAAGTAGCAAATCCTTTAGAAATTCCATTTAAAGGATCCTGAATTCTGGGACACTTTAGCACCTGCCTCTTCCACAATTTGAGAATCTCAAAGGAAGCAGCTCATTATACCACCTAAGCATTGCTGCAGTCATAGATTATGCAACTATAATTTGTTATATAAATGAAGTCTACGACACCCAATATAAGTATACTTACAAGATGTTTCACTGATCTCAATCATTGGGAAAGCAAAAGCTCCCTGTTAGTGAATTGGAAACCAACAAATCAGCATCATGTTTTTTCAAAATTTGTTTACTCAGATCACAGAGTGAAACAGAAATGCATTTTTGCTTTTCCAGGAGTACAGAATAAGCTCACTAGCCATTAAAAATTGTGATTAGTCATCAACAGCTGTTCATTATCTAACTCTATATATGGACTAGAACATACCATCTTCAGGAACTCCATGTCTATTAATCCTGCTTACGGTTGTGAGAGTATATAGTTTGTGATAATAAACAAACATAATCCATTGAATTAATATTCTACAACTGAAGTTTAGCTCTCTTTCATTCTTACTGGTAGTGAAGAGAAAAGTATAGCTTTATGCAAATCATGTGTATAAATTCATTCTGTAAATATAAGCAGTTACCTTTTGTTTATAATAGATTTGTTATATATATATGTGTAGTACTATAATAAATCTCAAATCTACCAAAAATTGAAGTGATATAAAGGTCAGTATATCACTTATAAAGGTCCATCCAGTCAAAGCTATGGTTTTCCAGTAGTCATCTATTAATGTTAGAGTTGGAATATAAAGAAAGCTGAGTGCCACAGAGTTTTTGCTTTTGACTTGTGGTGTTGGAGAAGAGTCTTGAGGGTCCCTTGGACTTCAAGGAGATAAAACCAGTCAATCCTAAAGGAAATAAGTCCTGAATATTCATTAGAAGGACTGATCTGAAGCTGAAACTCCAATACTTGGCCACCTGATGCAAAGAACTGACTCACTGGAAAACACCCTGATGCTGGGAAAGATTGAAGACAGGAGGAGAAGGGGATGACAGAGGATGAGATGGTTGGATGTTATCACTGACTCAGTGGACATGAGTTTGAGCAAGCTCCAGAAGTTGGTGATGGACAGGGAAGCCTGGCATTCTGCAGTCCATGGGGTCACAAAGAGTAGACAGGACTGAGCAACTGAACTGAACTGAATTCAAGGGCCAGTAACTTACACTTGTCATTGACTTAATTTTGTATATTAAGATAGAAGGAGCAATCAGAAGCTTATACTTGAGTCAACAGAAGGCTCAATTAACATCATTACCAATAATGATAACCAAGCAAGAAATTGGGAACATATAAATCTCTATTACTAAAAAAGGAATCTAAACCACAGACCACTGAAGATAAAGCATTAGTTTCAAACCTTGTGACTAGACAAAATTCACTGTGTAAGAATGACAGCAAATTTTGTGATAATTATCAGATCAGGTAATCCCACTTATAGCCTTAATTTTTAGACTTTATTTTTTTTTCTTTTAGGGCATTGTCTTCAAAAGACCATGATTTGCAAGTAATTTATTCAAGAGCAATGTCTTTGAAGCCACTACTTTGTGTATAGCATTTAGTTGTCTTGGGGATAGTAAGAAGATTAGAACAAAATCTTGCACTCAAGGAACTTCTAGTCTGGGGATGCAAAGGTAAGTGAAGGAACAATGGCAATAAAATAAGGATAAACACTGTAATAAAAGCACAAACAGGAATAGTAGCACAGAGAAGTAGAAAATTAACTCTGCCAAGGTCAAGAGAAGGTGTGGCTAAAGCTAAGAAATGAGAAACGGAGAATAAGTGGAATTTTTCCAGAGAGTCAAGATTTGGAAGAGAATTTAAGATGTAGGAGCACATGGGGCTAAACCATGGAGGCGTGAAGTACATGACAAATTTTAGAATAAGCCAGGGCAAGGTGAGGCTGGAACAACAAGCTAAAGCCTATATTAAAGTATAATATCTATGTTTCTACATTATTTGCCATCTTTCAATTTTCCATGGCCTTTACATTAAAAATAGCATTCCAAACAATGAATTAGTAATGATGGCTCTAGATCAATCTGGTCAATAAATGACAAGAAAAAAAAAAGTGTTGATCAACTTCAAAATGGCTTGATCTCTGAGCATCTCATTAAGATGTAGTGTGTCACAGAATTCCACTGAGTTGAGAATCAGGAAACCTGGATCTCTCCAGTAGACTAGATAAATCATTTCGCTTCACTGACTGTCAGCTTTTTACTCATCAGTAAAATGATGGTTGAGGTTCAATTTTGCCTTAAGGTCTCTTGTAGCTCTGAGAGTCTGATTCCTATTGAACTGAGTTTCAACCCTAAAAGAAAATCCATTAGAGAGAAATTGTTTTTCTAAAAAAGAGTAAGACAAGTAAGCGAAAATACAACAGGCAAAGATTTAGAGGTCAGATGGAGAACACATTGAATATGAGCAGGAAATGCCATATTCTTTTAAAACTCAACAATTTCTGTTAAATGACAGATCCTGCTTTTTCCAAAGGCTGCATGTAGAAAGTTTATTGAAGATAATTGAAGTATATTTACTAATTTCCCTTTCATCTAATCATGAATATATACTTATTCCACCTATGAATTTCTATGTATCTCTAAGCTCTCTGTTTGGGGGGACTTTTTTTAAATTTTTTTTTTAATTGGGGGCTTCCTTGGTGACTCAACTGGTAAAGAATCTGCCTGCAATGCAGGAGACCTGGGTTCAATCCCTGGGTTGGGAAGATCCCCTAGAGAAGGGAAAGGCTACCCACTCCAGTATTCTGGCCTGGAGAATTGCATGGACTTGTATAATCCATGAAGTGGC
Organism: Redunca redunca; assembly: GCA_006410935.1. Taxonomy (NCBI): domain Eukaryota; kingdom Metazoa; phylum Chordata; class Mammalia; order Artiodactyla; family Bovidae; genus Redunca; species Redunca redunca. Next base: position 277,082 of record SJYQ01096196.1, on the reverse strand, counting down.
AAAGAATTGGACACGACTAAGTGACTTTCATTTATTTTTAATTGGAGGGTAATTGCTTTATAATATTGTGCTGTTTTCTGCCATGCATCTGACATGAATCAGCCATAGGTATGCATACGGCCCCTTCCTCTTGAATCTCCCTCCCACCTCCCACCCCATCCCACGCCTCAAGTTTGTCACAGAGCACCGGGTTTAAGTGCGGGAAGGAGAGGGAGGGACAACTGAGAAGTAACATTGAAACATATATACTAACATATGAAAAATAGATAGCCAGTGGGGGGATTTTTATAAGTAAGATTTCTAAATGTTGGTAACACATTCTTGTTAAAGGCAACACAGGACAGAAAAAGCATTGACTTTGAAATCAGATGCTCCTGCCTTTCCATCCTGGCTCTGTGACTTCTCAGTTGCACAGCCTTGGGCAAACACTACACCTTCTTCTTATGCCTCAGTTCTTAGATAGGCAGAAAAAGGATAAAAATGTTGAACCACTTCATGAAGTTAATTATTCAAACACCTGGAAGAAGGGTGGACTCAACACGTGCTAATGCTTTTTACTTAATAATGATATCTACATATCTTGTTTTCCATCATGCTGCATCAGATTCTACTCTAAATTACAGTAACTTTTAGAGGAGACCACGTCAAGGCTGTATATTGTCACCGTGCTTATTTAACTGATATGCAGAGTATATCATGAGAAACGCTGGGCTGAATGAAGCTCAAGCTGGAATCAAGATTGCCAGGAGAAATATCAAGAACCTCAGATATGCAGATGACACCACCCTTATGGCAGAAAGTGAAGAGGAACTAAAAAGCCTCTTGATGAAAGGGAAAGTGGAAAGTGAAAAAATTGGCTTAAAGCTCAACATTCAGAAAATTAAGATCATGGCATCTGGTTCCATCACTTCATGGGAAATAGATGGGGAAACAGTGGAAACAGTGTCAGACTTTATTTTTGGGGGCTCCAAAATCACTGCAGATGGTGACTACAGCCATGAAATTAAAAGACGCTTACTCCTTGGCAGAAAAGTTATGACCAACCTAGATAGCATGTTGAAAAGCAGAGATTACTTTGCCAACAAAGGTCCATCTAGTCAAGGCTATGGTCTTCCCAGTAGTCATGTATGGATGTGAGAGTTGGACTGTGAAGAAAGCTGAGTGTCAAAGAATTGATGCTTTTGAACTGTGGTGTTGGAGAAGACTCTTGAGAGTCCCTTGGNATGATGCTAAAGCTGAAACTCCAGTACTTTGGCCACCTCATGTGAAGAGTTGACTCACTGGAAAAGACTCTGATGCTGGGAGGGATTGGGGGCAGGAGGAGAAGGGGACGACAGAGGATGAGGTGGCTGGATGGCATCACTGACTCCATGGACGTGAGTCTGAGTGAACTCCAGTAGTTGGTGATGGACAGGGAGGCCTGGCATGCTGCAATTCATGGGGTTGCAAAGAGTCGGACATGACTGAGTGACTGAACTGAACTGAACTTGAGTTCTTCAAAAATAATTCAAGAAATTGAAATTTCAAAACACTGATAAGTTTAGAACTAAACCAAAATGATTTTTCTTCTGTCCTCCCTTTTATGACAAAACAGTATTATACAACATCTGGGTATTTATTACTACATTGATTTTAATTCTCTGAGGTTGAGCCATATATATATATAAATCTTTTCTAGATGCAAACATCTTTTCTATATATATAAACTAAACACTGAGCTTTCCAGGTGGCTCAGTCGTAAAGAATCTGCCTACCAATGCAGGAGACACAAGTTCAATCCCAGTGTCAGGAAGATACCCTGGAGAACGGAGTGGCAACCCACTCCAGTATTTTTGACTAGAAAATCCCATGGTCAGAGGAGCCTGGCAGGCTATAGTCCATGGCATTGCAAAAATGTCAGACATGACTTCACAACTAAACAATAGCAACAAACTAAACACCAGGGCTTTGGACAAACAAGGCCCTAGTATGTTTCCATAAAAATCATAGACAAAGACAGAATTGCTCTTAGATTTGATGTTGCATAAAATTGTATTCAGCAGAGTATTTAATTCATGAGCAATCAATCGTAATTTGGAAGAGATTATTCTTGTTCCACATGTGGGCATGATTTTAGCCAACTCTTCTTTATTGGAATTATTTTTAAAGAGAAATATGTATGTGTAATCTTAATTTTAAAAGGTGACTATCTAAAATATCATATCCTATATAAGAATGTCTTTTCAGTCATTTTTGAGTAACTAGTATATTCAAGGGACTCTTAAGAAGAAGCACAAAAGCCTAAGTCCCAATCACTGGCCTAACAGCTTATTGTGTAATAGGACAAATAAGACATTTACTAATGATAAGGGTGATTCAAGACAGTTTGAGAGAAAGCCTATGAGTGGAAATGGTAATAAATGCTATGAAAGACCAGAAGAAGGAGAGATCCTGTCAGACAGTGTGATCAAAGCAATCTTGACAAATGTGACTGGGCTTGAACTTGATCTGAAACAATGAATAGGATTTTGACAGATGGTGAGGAGGTGAAGTGCCAAGCAATGCAGGTAAACAGGAGAGCAGAAGCTATGTGAAGGCCCATAAATTATGAAGGAAATTAACATCCAAAATCAAAGTAGTTGATTAATTTAAACTTTAGGAATTTTTCAACAAAGAAAACTGTTTAAAGGAATGTGGGCCAGTGCCATGTATTGTGATGACTCAAACAGACTGACATATAATTTAACCTATAGATTTAACACATAGAACCCATAAGATTTAAGACAGAATTTTCCATGATGCATTGGAAAATCCTATTTTTTTTTTTCCCACTCTATGGCTTGGTGGTGGCAGGGGGGGTGTTTTTTTGATTACGGAAAGGAGCAGAAGCATTGACTCATCTAAGAAACATAAGTATTACATATTAAATTCTTTCCACACAACCTTAAATAAGAGAGGAAACAGGCAGCTGATACTATGCCTTCCTATTCCAAAACCATATGAGCATATTGTTTTGAAACTTTGTCATCTTTCATCTTTCTTCCCTAAATTTTTCCTAACTACCATTCTTTAGGCAGGTATTGCTATGGAGTACATTAATTAGAGAATGTTCGGAAAGATGACTTCTTTCTCAACATAAAAAAAAAGGTTTACAGATAAATATGCACTTCAAAGAAACTTTTAAAAATCTTCTCTTAAATAACTGAATCTCTTTCTTTTTAACTTTATGTCAAGTTGACATCAAAAGCATACAATTACTGAATTGTTTCTCCTGTTCAGAACACTTCAGCTGGCAGTCACTAATACAGTTTGTTTGAAAGATTTATGAAGCAAATGAAAAAGATCTATTTAGGCTGATTTTCTTGTCCAAGGACAATCTGAGGGAGTCTTGCCCAGGGACAATGGGCAGTGCCTACAATGTCCATCTAACCTGAGGGCAAGAAAATGAGTGTGCCCATGCCGAAATAACCCATCTGTAACCTGCTGTTTTAATTACTGGGAACTGCAGTACAAATGATACAAGTAACAATGTTAGAGCTTAAGAAGGGAAAATTATCTTAATTGACCTTGGTAGAATTTCTCTGTCCTAAAATAGAAAAGTATATCAATTTTCACAGGTAGTACTAACTCTATTCTAATTAGAAACTTCATTTCCTGAGTAGTAAACAGTGTCAGAGTTAAAAAGTTTAAAAACAAGTTATTTGACAGATTGATATTTATAATGATATTTATATTCTTTCTGTTCATAATTTTTAAATTTCATACCTTATCAGTTTTGTTTTTAGCTTATAAAAATGTATGAGTAAGCTCCAGGAGCTGGTGATGGACAGGGAAGCCTGGCATGCTGCAGTCCATGGTGTCGCAAAGAGTCAGACACGACTGAGCGACTGAACTGAACTGAACTGTAAAAGAAAACAGGTCACTAAATGGAAGTCCAGAAGTGAAAGTTAGCGTCACGGACATCTTTCACATCTCTGTGGGATGTTTCTTCCACACACTCAGGCATTGCTATTCCCCAGGGAACAAAGCAGTAGAGTGGTTTCTTTGTAAAGAGTCACTGACAGGTGAGCTCAAATGTGTAAAACCTACACTTATGCACTTTCATCAGTTGAAGCATATTGGGGTGAAAATGGATCTTTACCTCTGTTTCCGGTGTCAAGCATAAATAAGACTTAAGCGCCTACCAGAGATATCTGTTACTCTCTGTTCAACAGGTGTTTAATCTAGTAACAAAGAACACCACATATCACACTTTGAAAATGTGAGAGCACAAAGGTGAAACCACAGGGCTTAAATAAATTCTAATGAAGATTTGTATTCAAATGCCATATCAGACTACCTTGGAAAAATATGAGAAATATATTTCTTTGGTATTTAAAAATTAAAACATAACAGTAAAATAATGCTACTTAGATTATATTGAAACATCTTGATTTGAAATGAACCTGTTCTCAAGTTTTTAAAATTTGATCCAAGTAGTTCCATCATTTATGTGATCATTTCAGTGTTCACTTATCTCCCTGTTGTTATATGTGTGCTTAGTCAAGTCTGACTCTTTGCCACCCTGTGGACTGTATGTAGCCTGAGAGGCTACCCTGTCCATGGAATCTTACAGCAAGAATACTGGAGTGAGTTGCCATTTTCTTCTCCAGAGGATCTTCCCAACCCAGGGACTGAACCCATGTCTCCTGTGCCTCCTGCATTGCAGGCAAATTCTTTGCTGCTGAGCCACCGGGGAAGCTCATATTTATCTCCCTACAGAGATAAATATTTACAGAAGCTCATATTTATCTTCCTTCATTGACTTATTCAGCCCAAATATACTCACCAAGCAAGGCTGTATCGTGGTGAAAAGGTAAGAGCCTTGCCCTTCATAGTTTTGGAAGAATCATTAATAGATATGCAAAGAGATAACTACTATAAAGGAAATGAGTTTTTTTGTTACACTATGGTTTCTTCTAGTAAAAGTAATGCCAGGCTGCAGTAATACGTGAATCGTGAACTTCCAGATGTTCAAGCTGGTTTTAGAAAAGGCAGAGGAACCAGAGATCAAATTGCCTATATCCAATAGATCATTGAAAAACCAAGAGAGTTCCAGAAAAACATCTATTTCTGCTTTATTGACTATGCCAAAGCCTTGACTGTGTGGATCACAATAAACTGTGGAAAATTCTGAAAGAGATGGGACTACCAGACCACCTGACCTGCCTCTTGAGAAATCTGTATGCAGGTCAGGAAGCAACAGTTAGAATTGGACATGGAACAACAGACTGGTTCCAATAGGAAAAGGAGTACGTCAAGGCTATATATTGTCACCCTGCCTATTTAACTTATATGCAGAGTACATCATGAGAAACGCTGGACTGGAAGAAGCACAAGCTGGAGTCAAGATTGCCAGGAGAAATATCAATAACCTCAGATATACAGATGACACCACCCTTATGGCAGAAAGTGAAGAGGAACTAAAAAGCCCGTTGATGAAAGGGAAAGTGGAGAGTGAGACAGTTGGCTTAAAGCTCAACATTCAGAAAACTAAGATCATGGCCTCTGGTCCCATCACTTCATGGGCAATAGATGGGGAAACAGTGGAAACAGTGTCAGAATTTATTTTGGGGGGCTCCAAAATCACTGTAGATGGTGACTACAGCCATGAAATTAAAAGACACTTACTCCTTGGAAGAAAAGTTATGACCAACCTAGATAGTATATTGAAAAGCAGAGATATTACTTTGCCAACAAAGGTCCATCTAGTCAAGGCTATGGTTTTCCCAGTAGTCATGTATGGATGTGAGAGTTGGACTGTGAAGAAAGCTGAGTGTCAAAGAATTGATGCTTTTGAACTGTGGTGTTGGAAAAGACTCTTGAGAGTCCCTTGGACTGCGGGGAGATCCAACCAGTCCATTATGAAGGAGATCAGTCCTGGGTGTTCATCGGAAGGACTGATGCTGAAGCTGAAACTCCAATACTTTGGCCACCTCTTGGGAAGAGTTGACTCATTGGAAAAGACCCTGATGCTGGGAGGGATTGGGGGCAGGAGGAGAAGGGGATGACAGAGGATGAGATGGTTGGATTGCATCACCGACTCGATGGACATGAGTTTGAGTGAACTCCAGGAGTTGGTGCTGGACAGGGAGGCCTGGCGTGCTGCAATTCATGGGGTTGCAAAGAGTGGGACATGATTGAGTGACTGAACTGAACTGAACCAATGTCTATGAACATAGTAGATTTGAATTGTGTAAGTCCCTTTGGGGTAGTACTGTTATGATCATAAATATAAATAAAATCATGGGGTTGGGGGCCACAACATGAAAAAAAAACAATTTTTATGTGCTTTCAGATCTTTTAAGTGCTTTCAAAACTCACCTTGTGAGTTTATGCTTTAAATTTTGTTTGGACACTGATTAGAGGGCCTGTATTTATTTGTATATGGTTAATTCACATTACAAGCAAGAATTAAGAATATTTTCACCTTAGCCCTTTCTTTACCCTCAAGATAAACAATCAAGTATATATTTCTTGATTGATTTAATGTGTAGAAAGCAAAATGCTAGCCTGTATTACAGATTCAGGCATATTTCTCCCTCCACTTTCATCACTCCCTAAAATGTTATTCTTTTCTGCCTTCACATTGCTTTGCTTGTATTTTTTCTCTTCCATGAAGCACTGCTCTTCTTCCCTCTGCCTTTGGCCACCTGACTGCCATTTGTTTTGCAGCTGGTTGTTGTATCTGCTTTCTGTTGAAATCTTTTGATTCTTCCCTAGTTAGGTGCCCACCCTTTGGTTCCCAATGCCCTTCTGATTATCTTTTAAAGGGGCATTTTAAAAGTTAAATTGTAATTCTTTGACTATTTTCCTGAACTAAGCTGTAAATTTCTTGAGAACAGGATCATGTATGATTGCAATTTTTATCTATGCCATCACTAGCAAAATGGCAGGCATGTAACAATATTGAATTAAATAGAAATCACCATAAGAAATACAAAGGGCCAATGAAATTACACAACTGTTACTCAAATTACTATGCATATTACAGGATTTATTAGTTTATCTAAAGTCATTTTCTTTTAAAATCCAAACAGGAAGCTGTTTTTTTAAGTTGATACAAAAATCTTTGCCTAGCTTAGCTTTCCAATGGTTTAGTATGTCAGACAAATTAACTCTCATTGTTGCTGAATCTTTAAATTGAAAAGCAAAATTAGGATATTTTACATATTTATAATATATAAGATGTTCATAAACATATATAAATAATAGCGGGTTTTCACTTTTATGTAATACTGACAATCATGTAATATTGCATTTAATTATTGCAATTAGCATCAGAAGCTTCCAAAAACAGGAACTGAGATGATTAGGCAATAAATCAAACTAAAATAAAAGTAATACATTATAAAAGTTCTGCATTTGAGAGTTTGGTGATTAGTTTTTGTTTTCTCAGCTTTTAGAGGAAATGTTTAGACTTAAAGCTAAAGAGAACTAATAATTACTTAAATTCTTCAATAAATTACTTGCAAAGGAACTGTCAGCTTCATTAGTAGAGAATTTTCCTTCTCAGCTTGTGGAGAGGCAGCTATTACAGGTCCTTTGAAGACCTCTGGTGGTAAAAAGGAAGCATTGTTCACCTTCTGCTTCACAATTCATGAACTTAAATTTCTCTTGGTTCCCCTTTCTGATATTTAAATTCTCTTTTGGACAGATATAATTAAAAAACTAACAAAGTTTGCCAAGGTATGTACTTGTGTTCTATTACTTGAATCTTAACTTTTTCAAATGTACAATGAGTAAACAAAAACACTAAGAACAGCAAAAACCAAAACAATTAATCACAGTGAAGATAGCCTATCAATTGAGAGAGCTTAAAACTTGAAAATTTAGCAGAAAAAGGAAAGGCAAATTTCTTCTTTAGTGTTCAGTGAGTGCAGACACTGGACTGAAAATGAAGGCAGTTTTCCAGTTCAATATAACAATGCTCTGCCAAACATGAAAAGGATCATTTACAAAGCAGAGTTTTTAAACTCCAGCTGAAAAACCATGTGTCAAGCAAGCTATAGAAGGGAGCTTTATATGGGACACATGACTTCTGTAGGTCTTGTTTCAATATTTGAGATCTATAATTCAACCACCTTTGCAAACAAATTAAAATTTATAGCTTGTCACTGATATGAATCATACATGATTATAAACTTTGTTTACATGTAAACTTAGGCAAAGTGCTTCTCAGTGGTAAAGAATCTGCCTGCCAATGCAGGAGACATGAGTTTGATCCATGGGTTGGGAAGATCCCCTGGAGAAGGAAATGGCAACCCACTCCTGTATTCTTGCCTAGAAAATTCCATGGACAGAGGAACCTGGTGGGCTACAGTCTGTGGGGTTGCAAAAGAATCAGATACAACCTAGTGACTAAACAACAGCAAATTTAGGCAAATTCTCATCTCAGTCTGGGACTCAGCTGTCTCCTTTGCAAAAATGAATGTATGTCTCCTTTGCAATCATGAAAATGGTTGACTAAAATTCTGAGCATCAGACGTTGAGTGCAGTGCCATACTCATTGGGCTTGAAATGGGCCTAAAATGGGCCTAGATTTAAGTTACATCTCTAACGTAATTATTTGGTCATACAAATTAAATTCCCTGAGGTTCAAATATGTTGTCTGTGATTTGGGAACCATATCCCAAACCTGCTGAGTGCTTTAATTCCTTCTACAATATCACCTTCAAATAGGGAAAATTAGTGATTGCTATCAAATTATTTTCAATATATCACTGAAATCTGTCTTCCTGAAATTTTTATCAATTAACATAGATAACTTTTAGAAGACAAGTGTCTTCTCCTTCTTTGTTTCACTTCTTTAAATGCTTAAGAAATTGTTCCTCCTAGTTAGCTCTTAATAAAAATTCCTCGGGTTCTCATTTGATACAATTCAAGTTTTCTTACTGTTCTTATAATCTCCAGTAGGCTGATATAAATTTAAAATAGAGCAGAGAGCAAGAAAAAAGATTACTACAGTTAGTGAAAGGCCATGAGCTTTCTTCTCTGATAGATTCCAAACTTCATCCACTGGGAATGATCCAGCCAAAATGAGAAGAAAAAGGAATAGAAATAAATAACCCTTCAAAATTCATTTCAGCCTCACATTACAACTGCATAAATCTCCTATGTAGGGGCCCCATTTTCAAAGGAACGACTTGGGCCATACATTCAAAATGAATTTTCAGGTTCACCTCACACATTGTCAGTGGCGTGGGAAACTTCTTGTAAAATCATTTTTATAGAAAACTAAATTTCCCAAGATTTTACTGATTTACTAGTTTCCAGTGAATGAAATAAAAAGGTTATATTTGCTATCTCTACCTACAGTGTTTCCCTTATATTGCAACATTTTACTATAGATATCTATGTTTAATTTGTATTTTTTTTCTTTATTTCACTATTATTTACATAGAAATCCTCTGTCAAGCTAAATCTTACATGGTAACTTCATAATAATAATTTGATAATACAGATATTATTAGTGAATGGAAAATTATAGAACACAGAAGAAAATAGGATTATAAAATAAGATTATAGAGAAAAGGTGTCATAGTTCAGAAAAGGCCTCTGGTTAGTTCCAAAAGAATATTTAGGCCTTCTGGGAAAGATTCCCTGTCCATATGCTGTTTCCAAAAGATAAACGTTTGGTGCCACATTAATAAAGAATAAAAACTAGGCTTCTGAAAGAACTAATAAAACTTCAATCAATGTAAACATTAAAAACCTTCATCTGGGGTAGAACCAGATAACCAACATTATGATTAAGACTCTGTCTTTTGCTTCACTACAGGAAAGACAAGAGATACAGAATAGAGCTTGTATAGAAAACCCAGTTTCAGAAAAGTAAATTTTCTGCATTTCAGTCCCCTTATTTGTCATAAACACCTTACCTTGAGGAGTTTCTACGAGGGTTAAAATAGGCTACAAATGATAAATCTTAGAATAAGCATGTCTCAATTTTGTATATGAGAAATAAATATTATTTAATTTAGACCAAATAATTATAAGACCAGACAGATTTTTTTAAGTAGAAGAAACAGAAGAGTTAAAAAATTGTCATTATTTAACTACATATATCCCCTCAAGATTGCCATTTTATTGTACAGATATTACCTTTCCCACAAGTGAAATGATTCAGAAACGAATACAGAAATTTAACAATTATTATATAGATATCAATGTTGAAAATATGTTTTCAAAATTTAAGGGTCTTAATAAATACTGTTTCTTTTAATATGTCCTACCCCCAAAAAAGGGCAGCAAGGACAGTTCTTTTCTGATAGCTCAGACCGTAAAGAATCCGCTTGCAATGTGGGAGACCTCGGTTCGATTCCTGGGTTGGGAAGATCCCCTGGAGAAGGGAACAAGCTACCCACTCCAGTATTCTGGCTTGGAGAATTCCATGGACAGAGGAGCCTGGCAGGCTACAGTCCATAGAGTCGCAAAGAGTTTGATATTACTGAGTAACTTTCACTTCCTACCAAAAAAAAAAAAAAACTTGACTAAGCTGTACATATATATATGGAGATTACTCTTTGGAAACTGATACGAGCATTAGAGTCAAATTTTATTTATGGTTTCAGCTCTCAGCATCATGATTTGCCTGGTTATTTCTAATAAAAACAATTCACATTTTATAATAGGTGTTAAAACTGTTTGCTGTAACACTAGAGATAGAAATTTATTAGACTATGTTTTAGAAATATACATGTGTCATTCACTAGTCCTGAAATGGTAAGATTCTTCAGTAGAATGCTATCATTAGCACCCTCTAATCCAAATAATCATGTTATCCATATATGTACCTATCTGGGGAGGAAGTTATTATACTTTTCTCAGTACTCAAAATTGTCTCTATTAAAGTAATTAGACATGGATGTTTCTAATACACGAATAAAACCAGAATAAACATGATGCTATTTGAGAAAAAAACAATAAAAAGCAACATTTAAAGAAATGTAACATTTTAAATATAGAAAAAAATCACCCTTTAACTAATTCTGAAATACGCTTTAAAAAAACATACTAGAAAAATCTCATAGAGTTGGCAAAATAACTATAATCTTAATTTTCAAATGAGAAAATGGAAGTTCAGAGAAGTTGGATGTATAATCACAGATCACATTCTTAACAAGGGGCAGGGCTGGAGCTTGCACCCAGGTCTTCAGGTTCCAAAATCTTAAGATTGTACTTCAGAGAAAAATTCACAGTAAGCTACTAATAGACATGTTGAAAACAAAGCACAGGTCTCAGAATCCTTGTTACTGCATAGTCTCCATATGTCTTGTTGAAATAATTTAGTAAGCTTCATGGCTTCCAACAACTTCATAACAGGTTAAACATCTGCAGCCCTTTTTGTCCTCTTTTCAATATTTAGCTTCATACTGAAGAGAAAGCACCCAAAAGAATTTCCATGGTCACGGAGATAGTCTACATCTGCATTATCCAAATGGCAGACCATACCCACCATGGGATTACTGAAAACTTGAAATGTGGCTAATATGACTGAGATACTGAATTTTTTGTTTTATTTGATTTTAACTGATTTTAATTTAAAATGCCACTTGTGGTTGATGGCTACCATATTGTAAAATGCAGGTATAGATAATATAGTGTTGTAGCTCTATGTTTTGAGACCTGTTTCTTCTAATCTATAACAATGAAAGATACCAATTTTTAAAAAGAAAATTAAAAGAAACAGTTGAGATCTGAACTAAGACAACCATCTCTGTAGCATAGATATGGAATCAAAACACAACCATAGGCCAATGAAGTGGGAGTCTGTGAGAAGTCAGGGCCGGTTGGGAATTCCCAACTCAGGAAGTACGAAAAACTTGAAGTGATCCACCTTGGCTTAGGCAATTAAGTAAGCTTCATCCTACTCAAGATTTAGCCACTTGACTCAATCTGTGACCAAACTTTGCCAGAGGTTAAAGCTTAGTTTAAGCAAGGAAAGTAGAAGCAAGCAGTCTAGAGGTCAGGTTATGGGCTACATTATCATCTAGCTTAGTGACTAGACATTCCACGTCTCTTGAATCTCTGAGGAACAGAGGCCCTATGTCACAAACACAAGACTAGTTCAGGTTGGAGAGCTTTGGTGAGTTTGGTTGGGAAAAAAAATGGCAGCACTGCCAATAAGAAGAGGGTAAAAGCAGGTGAGGTAGAATAAAATCTTTTACTCAATATAAGCCTGTGAATAATGAATAGGCAGATAGTTTACAATCTTAAAAACATAGCTGATAACATTTACTCTAGATAAAATGAAAACAAGGCAATCTAAAAATATTTTTAAAAATAGTAATACTTATGTTTAACATCTTTACCAAGCACAAGGAAGAGATAACACTCATTAAAACAATCAAGAAATTATTAAACCAACATGAAGAAATTATGCANTTGAGTCAATTACTCATAACAAAGAGGATTTAAGGAACACAATATACTAAATAATACAGACATTAATTGAGAATCCTATATCCAATAAATAATAATCTTTTCAAGCTTGTCTGAAACATTTTCAATAGTTAGTTGTATTATTAAAAGATGACTTGTATTTGCTTATAAATTACCAAAAGAAAAACTCTAGCTTGGTCTTTTCTTTGCTCAGCCTATAAATAAAACAAAAACTCTTCAGACAAATAATACTGCTCTTCTCTGCAGATACTGGCTTTGGCCTTTCTTTTTTTCCCCTCCATTAGGAAATACTAACTGACTTTTGAACACTAAGAGGAAACTACTTCTATTTTGAAGATGTATAGAGGGAAGAAAGAATATCTTGCAGGGTAAAATTCTTACTACAAACTAGGTGCTATTCTAATAAAATCCATAGTCTGAAGTATCAGTAATATTTCATTGATAGTCTCATTTTTGTTCTAGAAAATAAAGGACAAAGGTAAATTCTGATGGTGAGAAACATCCAGCCTCTTCTAGCCATCTACAAACTAGCCCCAGTTCCCCTCAAGAATACTTAGATTCTTCCTCATAATCAGTATTTGAATATGTTGCCAAAATATCCAAGAGTTTTCATTATCACCCCAACCTGTGTTAGCAATTGCCAATGCCCATATTCTTTAAGACATGATTCATCACGATAAAAGTTACCATAGCCTTGATTCTGATAGGCTGGTGCTTGGTTGGTTGGCAGATCTTTTCACCAAAACAACCCATGTTGGGAACATAATTTGTCTACAGTTGTACATAAGACTGGTGCAAAAATAAAATTTTAGTGCAAGCTTTGCCCACTCTACAATTCATTCTTGTATAAGCAAAAGATGCATTAACTGCACTTAACTTATTAATAACCCCTCTATAATGTTTATTTCAGTTTGCAGATATAATCACCTGTCAAAATTGGCTGATGCTGTATTGATAAAGAAGAATCTATCTAAAGCTTGCTAACTTTTTATTTTTTTTAAATTAGTTGTGTATAGAGGGATACACATATAACCTATATTGTGGCTTGTTTGTTGTTTGTTATTTTAGTCATGAAGTCATGTCTGACTCTTTTGCAACCCCCATGGACAATAGCCCACCAGACTCTCCTGTCCCTGGATTTTCCCAGGCAAGAATATTGGAGCAGGTTGCCATTCCCTTCTCTAGTGGCTCTTCCCAACCTCCATACCAAACCCGCATCTCCTGCTTGGCAAGTGAGTTCTTTACCGCTGACCCACCAGGGAAGCCTGGCTTACTTATGACATTTATATTAAAATATTTTGCTAAGTCAGTGTGCACACCTTTATATCTAATTAGATTTTCATTTTAATCATATTGAGGACCCAATCAATTTAAAATCTGCTAAAAATTCTAAATAAGCATCCGAACGTTATACAATTATAGCACAATTTGCATAACAATATTGGGCAATAAATACGTTGATAAGTATATGTTTCTCTAAGGATTTCCTTCTAGATTTGGATTTGCCTTGCTCTGTTTCCCCATGTGCAGGAGTCTTCTGGATGCACCGCAGTTCCGGTGAGTTGTCTCCCTCTGCTTACTCTTAAATTCCCTTCCTCTCTGCCTTGTAGTATGTCAAAACCAATAACCTGTCATGTGTGGCATCTTTAGACCATGACGAGCACTCAGTACTGCTGCCTGAATTGCCTGCTGCGTTTACTCAGGAGGCCTGTCCTCCTCCACAACCTGCAATGTCACCCACCCCTCGCTGGCTTCTGTTAAAAGCTGTCCTGGATCATTGTTCAGCTGCTGGGGTAGTGCTATCTACTTGCCAGACCTAAGCAAACCCAAAAACCCCTGAGAGCCAGTTCTGACAGATGTCCAGAAGTTATTCAATCTGCATTATCAGGGAAAACAGCAAAGGAGAGACATTTTCTTATTGTCTTTTAAAAAACCTGGTTTTTATTTTCAGAAATGTCTCCTGTATCCTTCCCCTCTGCCCAGAAGCAGTGTTCAATAAAGAATAAGAAGAAAGAGAATGAGGCTGAGAAGGAGGAGGAATAGGGGATGGAAGAGAAAGAAGAGAAATAAGGGAAGAAGAAATGAAAAGGAAGAATCACATTAAAGACTGTTATTAGAGGTAAACTCATAGAGGGAGAGTTTTCTCTGAAAAAGATGTTAGAAGTCAACTTGGAATTGAAACTTCCCTTTTCAAATTTAGTGAATGATCCTGCTCTTCTTGAGGAAGCAAACAGGAAATGAGATGTCATAATTTTCTCCAAGCAGCTCAGGGAGCTTGCATTGTTTACTCGTGATTTATTGAGGAAAGGATCAATAGCACTTTCTCTGTTTCAAGTTATTATTTCGACAAATAACAGTGTAACCTTGCTTGCATTCAGAGCTCAGACACAAAAGGAAATGCAGTTCATCAGTCTACCTTTCATTGACATCCTGTCCAGGACTGGTCATTTTGTGGACAGATTGCAGAGCCAGTGAGGGAACGAATTGGTTTCCACTATGCTTTTTGGTGGAGTTTACTCCTCAGATGACAATATTCAGTCTCATACATTTAGCAAAAATATAATCACATACACTTTTAAGTTAGGAAATTTATTTTTTTATGTAATTTTTGCCATTTAGTTAAAGTTACATTGCTGTATAAATAATTTTCTGATAATGATTTTTTAAATTGGGTATTGATTAATGGACTTCCCAGGAAGCATCAGTGCTAAAGAACCCCCTGCCAATGCTAGAAAAGTAAGGGACACAGTTTTCACCCATGGGTTGGGAAGATCCCCTGGAGGAGGGCATGGCAACCCACTCCAGTATTCTTGCCTGGAAAATCCCATGGAGAAAGGAGAATTGATAAATATTGCAATCTTAGTACCCTGACCAGGGATAGAACCCAGGCCCATGCCAGTGAATGTGTGGAGTCCTAGTCATGGACCTCAAGAGAATTCCCAACAAATGTCCACTTTAAAAGTACTAAATCAGTAATATCTAATTTAACTTCTCTAAACAACAGAGCTCTACCTTCAGCCATAAGAACTGTTGTCAATTTCCATTACCATCTCTGGAAAATGCCACTGAGCTTAATCTGAGAAAAATTTGTTTACAAATTTATTGATAGGGTTTATTTTCCTAAGGATACATTGAATCATGGAGAAATGCAACATGACAGTGATAGAAATACAAAGCTGCGTAAAAATCAATGAAGGATTAGAGGTTCTTTAACTGTGTATCCATAGAGAAATCAGGGAATGAATTGTGGTATATAAAACCAATGAAATATTCTGCAGAGATTCAAAAGTGTATCTCTGAGAAATTTATAATAATATAGAGAAATATGATGTGTACTGGTGAAAAGAAAACTAAATAGAATTTGATATTGCCTATATACAACTATGAAAATCCCTAAAGGTGAACCTAGATAAAACTTTAGAAGAAAATATGCTAAAGGTTAAAAGAACTACTTTGAATAATAACATTTAAAGTGGGATTTTTCTCTTATTTCTCCTTTTTGTATTTTCTAAATTTTATCTAATAAGAAAGGAAAACATTTTTCAAATGTGTACTCAGTCACTCAGTCATGTCCAACTCTTTGCGACCCCACAAACTATAACCTGTCCGGCTCCTCTGTCCATGGGTTTTTCCAAGCAAGAATACTGGAATGGGTTGCCATTCCCTTCTCCAGGGGATCTTCCAGACCCAGGCATTGAACCCCTGTCTCCTGGATCTCCTGTACCAGCAGGTGGATTCTTTACCACTATGCCACCTGGGAAGCCCCATTAAATCCCCATTTAAATGAGAAACTAGTTTTTTTCTTCTTTCTTTCAGCTGGATCTCCCAGAAAAGCTTTACTGCTTTATAATAGTGACATTTTCTGATTCGAGAAAGAACCTCACAAAATAGGGAAGCAAATTTAAAAATCAAAGTTCATTTGTTTGAAAGTAACCTATGATTTTGAATTTTTCACCAGTAATTTAAGCTAACATAATAAAAAGTAAAACTTGGAATCCTGTCATTTTGTATTTAAGTGCAACATGGTGAATTGCCTGTGTGCAGCATGAATTGTTACTTTGAAAATCATTTTTTTCCCAAAGTGACAAACCACCAAATGAAAAAGAAGAAATGTTTGTGAAAAAAGTAATTTCCAATATTGCTGGATAGAAATATAACAGGTTTAGCTAAGCAAGGACTAAACAAGGAAACATTTATATATTTAATGAATCACATAGGGAATAAGTTATCTATAGAACTGTGCTTAGCTGTATTTGTTAAATTTCACTTGTATTAAAAAATAAAAACATTAAAATAGATNTGCTTAGCTGTATTTGTTAAATTTCACTTGTATTAAGAAATAAAAACATTAAAATAGATAGTTATTGCTTTTTAAAATTTATTCTTTCTTTAATTATTTGAGAGATTACCCTTTAAATTATGTCTTTAGGTCTTCTTCTGGTCAATCATTTGATCCCTAATAGCACATGAGCTCTTAATTTAAACAGCTCAGAAATAATATAGTATAATTTCATACTATTTTTAATCTATTTTAGCCATTTCTGATATTCATGACCATAACTTACAATTTTTAAAAAAGCAATATCAATAATAAAACGACTAACAGACCATATAACAATTCTAAATAGGATACAAAGATTTTCTGGGATAACAAAGATTAGAGTGAATTTTCCAAATAGTTAACTCAGTTAATGGCCTATTCCAAAGTACTAGACAAATTCAATACAAATCATGGTTATTTCATGTGACAAAGCTAGAGAAGCACTTTCAGAATAAAGCAAATTTCCCATGAACTGAATGCGGCACATCTTGGCCAATTTTGTGATGTGTGCATGCATTCGTGTCGTTGCAGTCATGTCTGACTCTTTTCAACTTTATGGACTGTAGCCCCCCAGGCTCCTCTGTCCATTGAGTTCCCTAGGCAAGAATACTGGAGTGGGTTGCCACGCCTTCCTCCTAGTGATCTTCCTGACCCAGGGATGGAACCCACATCTCTTCTCTCTCCTACATTGGCAGGCGGGTTCTTTACCACTAACACCACCTGGGAAGTCCCTATTTTGTGATAGAGATTACCAAAAAAGGAGGAATTATATCTTATTTTTATTTGAAAACCTAGAGTTATTTAAGTATCAATATATATTTGTTTGATTTATTTAAAGACATAGGCCTAGGATAAGGGATATGCTATAAAATACTATCCGGCTTATTACAATTTATCTATTGATATTCTTTATGCCGTCTGAAAACAAAATATTATTTATCACAACTATGTCTGGGGATAATACTAATTTGTAAGTAATTTCATTTCTTATAATGACCTAAAGTCTCATTTTCTTTCTCCTCTTCAGTGTCCTAGATTTTCTGGTCAAATGCACTCTCAGAAATATATACATATTAATTAAGTCAGAAAAACACCAATTCACCCCAAAGGAAAATACAGTGTTTTATGTGTGTGTGTGCTGGAATATGAGTTGGGGTTGGGGGAGCAGAGAGAAAAATGGGAGAGAAAGCTAGGTATCTGATAGATTTAAACCATAAGAAATGTGGGCTTCCCAGGTGGCGCTAATGGTGAAGAACCTACGTGCTAGTGCAGGAGACATAAGGGATGCAGGTTCAATCCCTGGGTTGTCAGGAAGATCCCTGAAGCAAGGATTGGCAACCCACTCCAGTGTTGTTGCCTGGCAGGGGAACCTGGCAGTATAGTCCTTAGGATTGCAAAGAGTTAGACACGACTGAAGCAACTTAGCACAGCACAGCAGATGAATTCCTCAATTTTCCTTGTCTGAGTGACTCAGACTGTTACTCAGTCTTTCCTGATTCAGTCTGAGTAACTCAGACTATTAATACTTTCTTTATCTGAGTAACTAAGACTGCTCTGAGTAACAGGGGTTCCTTAAGAACTTCCTAAAAGATTTCCACACTGTTTGTGAGGAAATATATTTTGGGCTCCAAAATCACTGCAGATGGTGACTGCAGAAATTAAAGACGCTTACTCCTTGGAAGGGAAGTTATTAACAACCTAGACAGCATATTAGAAAACAACATTACTTTGCCAACAAAGGTCCTTCTAGTCAAGGCTATGGTTTTTCCAGTGGTCATGTATGGATGTGAGAGTTGGACTACAAAGAAAACTGAGCACCGAAGAATTGATGCTTTTGAACTGTGGTGTTGGAGGAGACTCTTGAGAGTCCCTTGAACTCCAAGGAGATCCAACCAGTCCATCCTAAAGGAAATTAGTCCTGAACATTCATTGAAAAGACTGATGTTGAAGCTGAAACTCCAATACTTTAGCCACTTGATGCAAAGGGCTGACTCATTTGAAAAGACCCTGATGCTGGGAAAAAATTGAAGGCAGGAGGAAAAGGGGATGATCATAGGATGAGATGTTTGGATGGCATCACTGACTCAGTGGAGATGAGTTTGGGTACAGTCTGGGAGTTGGTGATGGACAGGGAGGCCCGGCATTCTCCAGTCCATGGGGTCACAAAGAGTCGGACACAAATGAGCAACTGAACTGAACTGAGTATGTTTCTTCCTTCTGAAGCTGTGGCTGCTAGGCAGGATATGAAAAGCATGTATAGTAAAATTGAAGACTGTGAGGAAATATTTCAAAAACCCTTAAAAATGTTTTAACAAGATTTGGGCTTCCATGGTGGCTCAGAGGTTAAACCGTCTGTCTGGAATGCGGGAGACCTGGTCTTGATCCCTGAGTCGGGAAGATCCCCTAGAGAAGGAAATGGCAACCCAATTCAGTACTCTTGTCTGGAGAATCTCATGGAGGGAGGAACCTGGTAGGCTACAGTCCATGGGGTCGCAAAGAGTNGCAAAGAGTCGAACACGACTGAGTGACTTCACTTTGTTTTTTGTGTTGTTTTTTTTTTTTTTTAATTTTTATTTTAACTTTAGTTTACTTTACAATACTGTATCGGTTTTGCCAAACATTGATGTGAATTCACCACGAGTGTACATGCGTTCCCATACATGAATCCCCTCCCACCTCCCACCCCATAACATCTCTCTGGGTCCTCCCCATGCACCAGCCCCAAGCATCCTGCATCCTGCATCGGACATAGACTGGCGATTCGTTTCTTACATGATAGTATACATGTTTCAATGCCATTCTCCCATCTCATCCCACCCTCTCCCTCTCCCCCAGAGTCCAAAAGTTCACTCTATAGATCTGAGTCTCTTTTGTTGTCTCGGATGCAGGGTC
>SJYQ01096196.1:216968-257049 GCA_006410935.1 Redunca redunca | reverse complement strand
GGTCTTTAGTTTCTTTAGGTAGATATATTCCTAGGTATTTTATTCTTTTCGTTGCAATGGTGAATGGAATTGTTTCCTTAATTTCTTTTTCTACTTTCTCATTATTAGTGTATAGGAATGCAAGGGATTTCTGTGTGTTGATTTTATATCCTACAACTTGACTATATTTGTTGATTAGCTCTAGTAATTTTCTGGTGGAGGCTTTAGAGTTTTCTATGTAGAGGATCATGTCATCTGCAAACAGTGAGAGTTTTACTTCTTCTTTTCCAATGTGGATTCCTTTTATTTCTTTTTCTGCTCTGATTGCTGTGGCCAGAACTTCCAGAACTATGTTGAATAGTAGCAGTGAGAGTGGGCACCCTTGTCTTGTTCCTGACTTTAGGGGAAATGCTTTCAATTTTTCACCATTGAGGATAATGTTTGCTGTGGGTTTGTCATATATAGCTTTTATTATGACTTCACTTTGGATCAGAGTAATTAGCTAATCTGTATCATTAGGCTGGCTTTGATGGTTCAGAGCTCACAGTCTAGGAATCTTCATTTTAGACATAAATAATCATTTTCCTTTTTGAGTATAGCTATTAAAGGAGATTGAACTCATAGATTTCTAACTATGAGATGGGTTCCAGAAGTTGTTTTACCAAACACACACATTCTGGATATACTTTATTTTCAAATGGTTTGCCTCTTATCCTAAAAGAGAAATACAGACAATATAATTGGGAAAGTTTTTTTTGAAATAATGCAGTAACACACACAGAGCTAGACCTAAACATCTTACTAACTGGCACATATTAGGTATTCCCAAATGTGAAATCCTTGTCCATTATGACAACGTGGATGCCTTTAGAGTGGGAGACTGAGACACTGGATAAGGAAAAGTTAAGAAGTAGTGAGATGACAATAAATCCACTGGCGTGGTTAGCTGTGTAGTTGAATTGAGTCTCTCCAACTAAGGATTGTCCCACAATGTCTCAGGGGTTTATGAGTTCTCTGAGAATTTTCAAATTTTACTTTTTATTAAAAGATAAGCCTTAAAACCACTTTGGACAGAATTAAAGTTAAACTTTCCTGGTGGCTCAGGAGGTAAAGAATCTGCCTGCAATGTGGGAGACACAGGTTTGATCCCTGGGTCAGAAAGATCCCCTGGAGAAGGAAATGGCAACCCACTCCAGTGTTCTTGCCTGTGAAATCCCATGGACAGAGGAGCCTAGTGGCTACAGGCCATGGAGTTGCAAAGAATTGGACATGACTGAGCAACTAACACTTGGAGCCAAAGGTAAACCACTTTTTCAGTGACAATTACCATGTGAGAAATTTTAAAAGTATCAGCCTTTACCTTTTCAAGTCAGCATTTCTCAAACTGGTGAACCTTGGAAATTTTAGGGACTAATGAAAAAATGCCTAATTAGTCACATGAGGCCTGTGAGTCTCAAATTTTCCTGATCATTAGAGGCATTAAATACATGTTTCCCAGCCCTTCTCTTAGAAAGTCATCAGTCTCAGTAGGGACTGAGGAATGTAAAATGATAGGATTGCCTGAGGTTATTTTTATCACCTGGCAAGTCTGGCTTATACTGCATTAAAGGAAACTGGCTCCCACGTTTAAAGCTCAGAAGAGTGTATGTTTTAGGTTAGAGGCAAAGAGAGATGTGTTTGTCTCCAAAGCCCCTAATATTTTATGAGAAGGAATAGGACCCCATTACCACCCACCTCCGAACTCCATCCAGCACCGTAAATAGCTAACCAAATTCAGTTAAGTGTAACATTCAGCATAGTACTGGTTTTTTGAATTATTGTCTTCTCAAGTGGCTCAGTGGTAAAGAATCTGCCTGCCAATGCAGAAGCTGCAGGAGATATGGGTTTGATCCTTGGTTGTGAAGATCCCCTGAAGAAGGAAATTGCAACCCACTCCAGTATTCTTGCCTCAAAAATTCCATGGTCAGAGGAGCCTGGCAGACTATAGTCAAGGGGGTCACACAGAGTTGGACATGACAGTGACTCAGCCAATACACATCCAAATGAAACCAACACTATTCTCTGTGACACAATTTGCAATTCTGTCCTCATTATCCTGACTTTCTTCATCTATGTAGAACTGTCTTGCCTCTGTATATGAAAAGTTGAAGATGCAGTTAGTAAACTAAACTATTTGAATTTTAGGACCCTTTTGGAAATTTATGCATACAATAGAAAGCATATTTGAATTTGACAACGCTTTAAAAATATAGAGGACTTCTTGCTCTAATGTGAAAGCAGGCCCTTTAGCATCAATCAAAACAAAGGAATAATATTTTTCCTGATGCTAATTCACTCTGGAGTCGTGCTTCTGAGACTTAGCTGAAAGATTTTAAAAGACTTAAGGAAAATATGTTGTAAAATGGATCCATTTTAAATATCACAGGAACTTGCTGGCTTATTCCTTGCTGGCACTCAAATGTTCTCAATCAATAGTTTAAAGGCCAACAGAGCTCACTAATCCCTACTGACAGCTTTTATTTTTCTTGCTTACTTATTTTTATTGAGGTATAGTTGATTTATAAGGTTGCTAGCTCCTATTACACAGCAAAGTGACTCAGTTATACATATATATTATATATATATATATATTATATATATATATATGTATATATACACATTTTTAAAATATTACTTTCCATTATGGTTTAGCATGCTGCTGCTAAGTTGCTTCAGTCGTGTCCAACTCTGTGCGACCCCATAGCCGGCAGCCCACCAGGCTCCACCGTCCTTGGGATTCTCCAGGAAAGATAGGATTTTTTTAAACTGAAAGATAATTTTTTTAATTGAAAGATAACTGCTTTACAATGTGTGTTGGTCTCTGCTGTAGAACAGTGTGAATTGGCTATAAGTATGTATATATGGGGTCCCCTTGTGGCTCAGCTGGTAAAGAATCCGCCTGCAGTTTAGGAGACCTGGGTTCAATCCCTGGATTGGGAAGATCCCCTGGAGAAGGAAACGGCTACCCACCCCAGTATTATGGCCTGGAGAATTCCATGGACTGTATAGTACATGGGGTTGCAAAGAGTCAGACATGACTGAGTGACTTTCACTTTCACACTTTCATTTCACTTTTCATATATATATATATTATATATATATATATATATATATTATATATCTCCCCTCCCTCTTGAACCTCCTTCCCACCGACCCTCATCCCACCCCTCTTGGTTGTCACAGAGCACTGAGCTGAGCCCCCTGTGTTATACAGCAACTATCACTAGCTATTCTATACATGGTAGTATGTATATGTCAATGTTATTCTGATTTGTTTCAGTAGCCAATGGAAATGTAAAGGCAATAGCATGGAAAGATTGGAAAGCAGTTCTTCCAATGTCTGTTATCTGGCTAAGTCAAAGAATAAAGAAGTTCCCCACCTACTTCTTTATATTCACTCAGACATGGAAGGAAGGTGTACTGACTTCTGCCTTTTGACGCTTTCCTAACTGGGCAATTTTACCTCACTGAAATTTCCCTTTAGTCTACCCTGCTCCAGATACTCAGTCCCCTTTTTGTTTCTCAAGACTGAATCCTTCTCACCCTTATAAATTTCAAGGCCCCATAGAGAAGCCTTCTCTGATAATTCTATGTAAGATATCCAGTTCTGTTTACTTTCTATCATATCACACTATTGTCTTTTCACAGAACAGAGCCTTTAGCTATTTTGTTTACATTTGTATACCCAGTACATGTACCAGTCCCTGGATCACAGAAGGTGCTAGATGGAAAGTGAAGGGATGAATTAGAGAATGAATTAGTAAATATCCTATATATAGCTTTCACTTAAGCAGTAGAGATGCAAAGCTGAATCAGATGTAGTAAATTCATAGAATTTATAGAACCAGAAAAATGTTAGAAAAATGTAAAATTCAAGCTTTGAGTTTTAAACATATCACTGTGGATGGGTGAAGTATGAAAATGGACTAGAAAAGAGCTGGACAATAGGCAGGCTAAATACTTTGGAGGCTCTCACATCAAAGCAAGGAAAAAATTATGAGGCTCTGAAGTAAGGTGGTGATTCAGGGGAAAAAAAAATGGAACTGATCCCAAAGATGTTAAGGAAGGTAAGTTAATTGTCTACAAGAAATGAGGAAGATTTTGAGTTTTGATCTTAGATTACAGTCTTAGGTAGCTACATAAATAAACGTGACATTCTCTGAAATAAGGATATAGTAAAAGGGCCATTTATTGTGGAAATATATAAGAAGGGAAGAAAATATTATATGCTAAGATTCTAACATACTTAGTTTGAACTGTTCAATACTTGTTTTTTTTTTTTCCACACCACCAAGCAATTAACTTGGTTCTCCATGGACACTGAGAGGATGTTTCACAAATTTAACTCAGTTCTAATACTTTCTATGCAGAGTTAACCATCAAATCCTGCAGGTTAAGAGCTTAATCACACATAACTGCCCCTTCCCCACCCCCCTATTCAGTACCAATCCCAAATCCAGGTTGTCACTTGTGCTTCAGGCTGTAGGTCAGAGGTTCCAATGCCCCCCTCCTGGAATTCCACTAATTTTCTACAGTAGCTTACAGAACTCAGAGAAGCATTGACTTAATAGATCACCAGTTCATTATAAAGGGTACTCTAAAGGACACCGATGAACAGCCAGATGAAAGAGATCATAGTTTAGTATAGGGGAATGGGCACAGAGCTTCCACACTCTCCCCAGATTTCCACAGGTTCACCAATCTGGAAACTCTCTGAAGCTGCTGCTTTTCTGGAGGCTTCATTTCTTAAGCATGCTGATTAAATCATTGGCTGTTAGTGACTGGACTCAATCTCCAGCCCCTCTCCTTTCCCAGAGATGGGGCCTGGGTGGGGATTGCGGAGAGTACTGCAAGTTGCAACCCTCATATCTCATGGTTTACTCCACTGGCAACCAGCTCTCAGTCTTAGGTTACTTACCTAGGGGCTTTCCAAAAGTCATCTCATAACGTAACAAAATACACCTTTTTGCTCTCATCACTTAGGACATCCCAAGGATTTGGGAGTTTGGTGCCATGAATGGTGTCAAAGACCAAATATATATTTTTATAAAACCCCACTATGACAGCTGTCTATTGGATCCAGAAGTTGAGATATCTAGGGAGCATTTCAGTTCAGTCACTCAGTCATGTCCAGCTTTTTGCGACCCCATGGACCACAGCACGCCAGGCCTGCCTGTCCATCACCAACTCCCGGAGTTTACACAAACTCATGTCCATTGAGTCAGTGATGCCATCCAACCATCTTGTCCTCTGTCATCCCCTTCTCCTCCTGCCTTCGATATTTCCTAGCAACAGGGTCTTTTCAAATGAGCAGCTCTTTGCATCAGGTGGCCAAAGTATTGGAGTTTCAGCTTCAACATCAGTCCTTCCAGTTATATATACATACACACACACACACACACACACACACACACACACACACATATATATATATATAATCTGGTCAGAGATATAGGTTAGAAGTTTAAATGGAGGCATCCTTGGTACAAATGGAGAAAGTAATAAAAATCATAGGAAGAAAGGAAATAAGCCAAAGAGAATTAACAGAAATAAAAGACACAAAGATCAAGGACAAAATCTGAAGGTGTACGTGCAAATCAGCATTTATAGAAATACACACAACTTCATGCATCGGAGGGTGGCTGGCTTAGCATTCATGAAAGGAATAAAAATTTCCACTGCACCTGGCTGAAGTGGTTGCCCACAACAGCATAATTATAAAGTAGAACAGTCCCCTTGGGAAAGCCATGTGCTGAATGGAAGAGTGGGAAGAAAGCCAGAAACTATTATCTTCAAATATACTGGATACCAAGGTTTCAAAGCCTTTGGTAACTGTTTTCCTTTCAAGGAAGAAACAAAAACAAAAACAGACAACAAAAAACCCTGAAATTCATGAAAAATGTAAAAGTCTTTCTTTAGAAAAGTCAGAATTTTTGATATAATCTTGTGAAATAAAAAGAAAATGTTTTAATTCAGTCTGCTAATGTGTATCTGATCCTCTCCTCCCAAAGGAGTGTCTCATTCTATAAGTACATACATTTGAGCTCTTAAATGTATAAGGACAATAGTCTTACCAAGTATGTGCAATTTAAAAGTCCCATAATTAAAGCTTCATAGTTTTTAATATCTACTAAAGGCTTTTGTCTCACCATCCCCATCCTGCTCCATTCTAAATCATCACATGAAGGGTATGGATTCCTATGGATGGTTTGAAATGAAATCTGGAATGACTTAATTGGCAGTTGGTGAATGAGAGCAAAAATTCAAATTTTTAATTAAAAATTTAAAAGCAGCAGGTTGTTTTACTACATAGGAAACTACGCATTTAATGCTGTTTTATTTTATTGAGTACATTTTAACAAAGATTTTGAACCTCTAACAACTAAGATTGCATACCCTCCTTCTTTCTTCCATCTCTCTTTTCTAAACAAATAACCAAGTCAGTTATGAGTGACTAACCCCATGTTAGATGGTGAGATTATAGCAATGAACTAGACCATGTGCCTGTTTTTATATGACTCATTGTCAAGTTTATACGTGACTTAAGCAGAAAAGAATCTGCCTGCAATGCAGGAGACCTGGCTTTGATCTCTGGCTCAGGAAGATCCCCTGGAGAAGGGAATGGCTACCTAATCTAGCATTCTTGCCTGGAAAATTTCATGGACAGAGAAACCTGGCAGGCTGCAGTCCATGGGGTTGCGAAGAGTTGGACAGGACTGAGCGACTAATACTCACCAGCTGGATTTCTGTACTACTTCAGTCCCTTCCGATTTACTTTGGGAGATCCCTGATTAGTGCTCTCAGTAAAAGGGGGCTTTCCTGAAGGTTCAGTGGTGCAGAATCCACATGCCAACGCTGGAGACACGGTTTAGATCCCTGCATCAGGATGAGATGGTTAGATCAGCATCACTGAGTCTGTGGACATGAGTCTGAGCAAACTCACGTTTGTGCTCTTTGCATGGGAGATAGTCGAGGACAGAGGAGCCTGGCATAGTCCACAGGTCACAAAGAGTCGGACACAACTTAGAAACTGAACAACAACCATCTAATGAAAGAGCCCTACAAGAGTCCTATCCTAATTCAAAACACTAAGCCACTTGCCCCACACACTCTGCAAAAGCAGTTAGCCTCACATATCTACTGGCCAGCTGTGATTCCATAACTAGTTCTGCTTAGCATTTAGCTCTTTTGACATTTGAGTTTTCCTTCATTCACTCTAGCTGTAGTGAGGAAAAAAACCTCTCTTGAGGAAGTAACATTTGAACTGGGACTTGAAAGAGAAAAATAGTATATGGATTCATTTCCAGCTGAGAAAAGAGTATGGAGAAATTATGAAAGTTTGTCCTGATGATGCAGAGCAGAATTACATGGATAATTTTTAAATACTAACAATGTCTGGGGCTCCAAAAGGAATGGGATGCAATAAAGACAGTATACAGTGAGAGCATGGATTTTCATAGACTCTCTTATAATGAGATAAACAATGGCTCCCTTCTTGAGCAAATTATGCTAGGAAGCATGCACTGCACTTAACAGTCTACTATATCACTTAATCCACTGAGACTCAACGAAGTGAACATTAAAATGAGCACCATTTTAGAGAGAAGAAAATTAGCACTTAGAGAGGGGAATTTGAATCCAGCTCTCCCTTACCCCAGAGCACTTGCTTTTACATTAAATTGCTTGGACAAGACATGACACCTTCTGGCACCTTGGGAATCTAAGTCCTATTTTGCACATTGCTCACAGGAAAATAGGTTATAACTTCTAAAAAATTAACTTCCAAATGAACTTCTAGAACACAATCTATTCATAACTAGATGGAATTGTCTACAGAGTTTAAAATGCCCTCTCTCCTCATGCGAGATGATATTTTCTATAGAAATAGCAAAAGTGCTAGATATGAAAAGCCT
This sequence comes from Redunca redunca, assembly GCA_006410935.1. Taxonomy (NCBI): domain Eukaryota; kingdom Metazoa; phylum Chordata; class Mammalia; order Artiodactyla; family Bovidae; genus Redunca; species Redunca redunca. The sequence goes on along the minus strand of SJYQ01096196.1, from coordinate 249,118 downwards.
TCAGAGAGAATGTGTCTTTATATAACATATTTTTTAATTCTAAAATGCTTTGAAACTATACCTGAACATTGTTTACTTATTTTTTTCTTTCCCTCTAATTCATATTTATCCAAGACATAGCCTGAGATAACAGTCAATGTCTACAAGATAAAGCATACAAAAAGAGGACAATAAAAGACTTCCCTGGTGGCTCAGATGGTAAAGCGCCTGTCTACAATGTGGGAGACCTGGGTTCGATCCCTGGCTGGGGAAGATCCCCTGGAGAAGGAAATGGCAGTCCACTCCAGTACTATTGCCTGGAGAATCCCTTGGACAGAGGAGCCTGGTAGGCTACAGTCCATGGGGTCACAGAGAGTCGGACACGACTGAGTGACTTCACTTTCAGACTTTCACTTTCCAAAGATAGCTACATTGCATGAAAAAGCAAGAGAGTTCCAGCAAAACATCTATTTCTACTTTATTGACTACACCAAAGCCTTTGACTGTGTGGATCATGACAAACTGTGGAAAATTCTTAAAGAGATGGGAATACCAGACCACCTCATTTGCCTCCTGAGAAATCTGTATGCAGGTCAAGAAGCAACAGTTAGGATTGGACTTGGAAAAACAGATTGGTTCCAAACTGGGAAAGGAGTACCTCAAGGCTATATATTGTCACCCTGCTTATTTAATGCTGAGCAGGATGAAGTACAAGCTAGAATCAAGATTGCTAGGAGAAATATTAATAACCTCAGCTATGCAGATAATACCACCCTTATGGCAGAAAGCAAAGAACTAAAGAGCCTCTTGATGAAAGTGAAAGAGGAGAGTAAAAAAGTTGGCTTAAAGCTCAACATTCAGAAAACTAAGATCATGGCATCTGGTCCCATCACTTCATGGCAAATAGATGGGGAAATAATGGAAACTGTGAGAGACTTTTATTTTTCTGGGCTCCAAGATCACTGCAGATAGTGACTGCAGCCGTGAAATTAAAAGACACTTGTTTCTTGGAAGAAAAGCTATGACCAACCTAGACAGCATATTAAAAACCAGAGACATTACTTTGCCAACAAAAGTCTGTCTAGTCAAAGCTATGGTTTTTCCAGTAATCATGTATGGATGTGAGTGTTGGACTATAAAGTAAGCTGAATGCCAAATAATTGATGCTTTTGAATTGTGGTGTTGGAGAAGACTCTTGAGAGTCCCTTGGACTGGGAGGAGATCCAATCAGTCAATCCTAAAGGAAATCAGTCCTAAATATTCATTGGAAGGACTGATGCTGAAACTGAAACTCCAATATGTTGGTTACCTGATGTGAAGAACTGACTCATTAGAAAAGACCCTGATGCTGGGAAAGATTGAAGGTGGGAGGAGAAAGGGATGACAGAGGATAAGATGGTAGGATGGCATCACCAACTTGATGGACATGAGTTTGAGTGAGCTCTGGAAGCTGGTGATGGACAGGGAAGCCTGGCATGCTGCAGTCTATGGGGTCTCAAGAGTCAGACACAACTGAGCTACTGAACTGTACAGAACTGAATTGAATATTGCACAAACTTACAATTTATACCCAAGTTTGGATTCTGAAGTTTTAATAACCTTTTACTTTTAAAGCCTTTGCCTTTTAAACCTTAGTTTTACAAACTTTCCTCTACTTGTTAATGCAGGAATGATTTAGTATATCCCATCTAAAAACCACCCCATCCTCTTCAGTGCACACACAAAATCACATTTCTAATGTTTCCATGAATCAGTCAGAACTTACTCATTCAACATATATCAAAATCCATCTATGTGCTAGACATTGGGTCAACTGAGAGGTCCAGGGCTGGGTTCCGGAGTCACAATGTACATTATCCATACATGTTTCAGTAGATACATATGCAGTCCTTAAGTTAAGGTAGTCCTCTAAATGAGACAACTGTCTCTTAAGGCACAGACTTTCCTGGGCCACAGCTACACTACTTAAAATGTGAACGACTTCATGTTTCTCTGGTTTTCCTATAGGTGCTTTATAATTATTGATTTAAATGCACATCACAAAACAGTAAATGTTGGTATGTAGATTTAATGTAAGCAATGACAATTAAAAATTTTGAATACTACTTCAATAAAAACAATAACATTGCCAGGTATGTTGTCAAAATTAGTAAAGCATAAATCTACAAACATTAAAGGGAAAAATATACAAATCCAATATCATCCCCTAAATTGTTATCAGTATAACAATTTTTAAATTATCTACCATTCTTGTAAGAGCTTTGTGTATGTTAAGTCACAGTCATATCTGACTCTTTGCAGTCCCATGAACCATAAACTGCTAGGCTCCTCTGTTCATGAGATTTTCCAGGCAAGAATACTTGAGTGGGTTGCCATTTCCTACTCCATGGGATCTTCCCTAGGGTTTGGCAGGCAGATTCTTTACCACTAACACCACCTGGGAAACTCAAATCCTGGATAGCTCAGTGGTAAAGAATCCACCCACCAATGCAGGAGAGGATCCTCTGTAGTAGGAAATAGCAATCCACTCAGTATTCTTGCCTGGAAAATCCCATGGTCAGAGGAGCCTGGCCAGGCTATAGTCATTGGGATTGCAAAAGAGTCAGACACAACTTAGCAATTAAACAACAGGAACATATTAATAAAATCAGAGGGATTCTGATTATTTCATTCAAAACACTTCTAATTTTGTAAAATTTTCCACCAGATCAAGAGTCCTTGTTGCAGCCATGAAAGGGGAAGAGTAATTGATTTCCATACTGTTAAATAATAAATGTTTAACATTTACTTTCAGAATATTCAAATTGCATTTATTGATACCTGACAGAGTTTTATTATTGATAGCATAAGTGTAAACATAATTTTTATTTAAATTTGAAGCTCTCAGTGATCTCAGTATTAATCTGAAATCTCTCATCACTGATATATTGCAGAAGGCCTTCACTCAAGTAACTCAAAAGGTCTAAACTTTTGCTATATCTGAAAATCCTACTGAAAACCACAGCACTGCATTTACTATACACTGAATAAAAAAGAGCAAGCCAAAGGTATCCAGACTGAGAAGCACCATGGTTAAAAATGGGAAAACTGGAAAAAGACTAGCCAGGGCCAAATATTGCCATTACTATTTACCAGCTCTGTGACCTTGGACCCTATCTTCCAAGTAAGAATAATAGGACAAAATGATATAACTCATGTGAGGCACTTAGGTTAGTGCCTGGTAAAAATAAGAGTTCAATATAAACAAACAACTTATCACAAAATCAACTGACATTGCTTGGGAAAATGCCAAGCACCTTGTGTGAGTGCCCAATTCTTTGCAAACCCACAGACTCCAGCCCACCAGCCTCTTCTGTCCATGGGATTCTCCAGGCAAGAACACGTGTGGATTGCCATTCCCTTCTCCAAGCACCTTATAGGGATTGTTTCATTTAATTCTTACACCACCACCAAAAGTTATGTGCTATTGTCACCTTCGTCTTACACATAGCCAAGATTTTGTTAAGAGAGAAATTGAAGGGTGGGGTGAGGAAGGAAGGAAGAAAGATTAAGCTTCCTAAATGAAAAGACTAGATAATAGAAAACTTGTTTTCAGCTGTGTTTAACAATTCTGGATGGAATAAATTTATAACCAATTAACTGAATATTTATAAGTAACTATATTTAATTATAGACATTTATCAATTACTCAGTGCCTAATTAGAAAGTCTAGTTATTACCTGGAATCTTATTTCTTTTCCTCTCACACATTTCATAGCACATACAGTTGCTATCAGGAACAGCAAGCTAAGTCAGATTTTAGATTAATCGCACATACTTAGTGAGTATCTCTTGCATGCATAGCACTTTAAATATTCCTGTTTAGGGAGAAGGGGAGAAGTGAAACAGGGAGTGATATTATTAAGGATTTGGAAGAGACTGAACCAACAAAATCTGGTAGGGGAAATGAAAGACACATGCCTCATCATTATGAATATTCAAGATAGGTTTTTTAAAACTTAGTTAAAGCTTCAAAGTAAAAGAAATTTTCCATTTAAATAACCATTCACAGATTAAGTGCATTCATTCTATTAACATTTCCTTGGGCATTTTTCTTCCCTAGCACTGCTCTGACCTCCTTAAAATTTGTCTGCATTTTTGTTTCTCAAAATTGCTCCTCAGGCAAATTTCCTGTGCTACATCTCCAAAGACAAATAGAGGTGAAGAATATTTCATGGTAAAATAATAATTTCTCCAGCTTTATTAATCTCTGCTCACACTGGCTGAACTTAAAACATTGTAGATTGCTTTATCTCCTACATGCTCTTGATTGATTTATCGATACAGATGGAGAAAAGAATTTGTATATTTACATAGTGTACACATCATTTTTCTGTCTTTTCAATGGACCTAATCTTGTGTCCTTCTCAAAAAGCTGCCTTTATATGTTTTATTAAAATGCATCTGGGATTCATTTTAAGGATTAAGAAAAATCAGTAACCTTAGAACTAGAAATAACTAGGTTTGCATCCTAGGGTTCCCCTCCCTAAATATGTGGCCTTAAATTAAACAAATCATTTAACCATCTTAGATTCAGTTTCCTCTTTTCTAAAATTGCAATAATTATCCATAAAATGCCTGGAAAACCTAGATACAATATATGAATAAAAAAATAAAAAACTCGTGGTATTACTAGAGTATCTCTGGTCCTAAGGTAGTTTATTTTGCCTCTGAATTCAGTCCTGGAAATAAAAGGTCTTTCCAAGTAATTAAAACATGTTGATGATCATACTGTCAATAAAAGTCTCAGATGTTTGAACACTTATCCCACTATATGCTTAGCCAATGACCCTGACAACTGGGAGAGAATTCTCCAGTAGGATATGTACCATCATATTGTTATATATTTATTCCTTTTTCTCTTGACTGAGTTAAACTATAATCTTAAAGTCATATTTACCTTATTTGCAAAGGCATACAAGACCCATTAGCGCCAGCTCACTTCACCATTATTTAGGTAAATGGACCCAGAAACTCAGACTACCTTCTAACACCCTCTCTCCAGGTGTTCTTCCAACACCCTCCAGTACCTTTGCCCTGCAGGAACCTAGCTTCCAAGATCAGCTAACACTATTTTTTTGTGGTTAGCTCCTCATTGCCAACTAGGAACTGCCATATCTGCCAGAAATATTCCTCCAAAGTGAAGACCACAATCAACTTTTTGGTCCACCTGCAAATGTGGGTATCTTATGCCTACCTCTCTGGGTTTCTATTTCCACCATGAAGATGTGGCCCTGGAAGGTGTACACTACTTCTGGGCAACCACCTGATCAACTTGCATAGGCCTGTGGGCTGCAGAATGGACTTGGAAAAAGGCTCACCCCCAAGTACGACAAGGAAACTTCCAAACCCACAACCTTCCTCATTCCAGAGGCCCCTCCCAAGTGTGGACCAAACAGAAACACAAAACAAAATGTCTCCTTTTACATCAAAAAAAATATTTCTGGAAGTGATACATTTAGTTATTCACTCATTTATTTTTATCTCTCCAGTGGGAAGAAGAATTTATTTCAACTTAAAAAGTTGTAGAAGGCTTCCCACAATTAGCTAGATTTAACTCTTCATTGCTTCCAGGATACATTCCAAACTCCTGGCAGTAGCATTTAGAGAATTCATCACATTCTTAAAATATATGTCTAGTCTTTATTTTTCATTTTTCTAAACTCTTATGCCCCAACAATATCAAGCTACTGGATTTTCTGCAGACACAACATATATTTCAATCTCTTCCTCATTTTATCATGTAATTCTTCTACCTAGGCTCATCCTTCCTTCCTTTCCCCACCTGCTGCCATCTTACCCCACTTCTAAGTCATAATTCCCAAATACTTTCTTCATGGGGAATCCTCTCCTAGACTGCCCACCTTAACCCAGCCTCCAGATTGACCCTGAGGAAGGTCAATGGGTGTTTATCAAGCACTTAGTTGTTTAATCACTAAGTCATGTCTAATTCTTCTGTAACTCTCTGAACTGCAGCCCACTAGGCTCCTTTGTCCATAGTATTTGCCAGGCAAGACTACTGGAGTGGGTTTCCACTTCCTGCTCCAGGGATCTTTCTGATGCTGGGATCAAATCAATGATCAGTATCTCCTGCAGCTCCTGCATTGGCAGGCAGATTCTTTACTGCTGAGCCACCAGGGAAGCCCCTACATTAAGGTGGGCAAAGTCTATTCTTAGAAGAAAAGAAGAGATTTGAAATGAAGGAGGAAAAGGAGAAAGAAATAGAGAAGACCAAGAGGACTGTGAATCTTTACAGTGATATATTGAAGAAGGACAGACAAGAAAAGAGGAAGCAGGGAAAGAGCAAATAAACCAAAAGTTGAGGAAAGGGTGAAGAGAAAATTGAGGGGAGCAGCCTTAGGTGTTTATCAGCTGTGGGGAATGATTGGGAATGCAGATTGTGGGGCTATTTTGCTGTACTTCATGGGAAAACCACTCGGCACTTTTCAAGAATGCATATAAAATAATTTAATTTTTAATTTTTAGATTAAATTTCTCATGCATGTCATACCCTGGAGAACACCATTCTGTTGAAATAGGCCACATGGTAGTTCAGCTTTATTCAGGCTGTGTGTGTGTGTGTGTGTGTGCTCAGTCAGTCAGTTGTGTCCGACTCTTTGCAGTCTTGTGGATTGTAGCCTACCAGGGTCTTCTATCAATGGAATTTTCCGAGCAAGAACATTGGTGCAGGTTGCCATTTCCTACTCCAAGGGATCTTCCTGACCCAGGGATCAAACCTGAGGCTTTTACATCTCCTGCATTGGCAGGAGCACTTGCACCGCTTGGGAAGCCCTTATTCAGGTTACCTACTATAATATTTATTATTGTAATTGTTTCTTTAGTGGCTTGTCTTACTAAACTAAAATCTCTATGAAGATAGATATTCTGTCTTAATCATTTTTGTAACACCATCCTCTAGAACAATATCTGGCAAGTACTAGGTGCACAGTAAACATCCACTGAATAAATGAATTAATGAATAAGTATGGTACTAGAAGCCTTGTACCAACTTTAGTCACAATAACATGGAAGAAAAATCTTCAGATAGAAAATGTCTTCAAAGTTTGGGACCAATTATGTAACAATATTTTTTCCCCAAAGGTAAGAACCAACACCACCTACATTTTACTTAAGCAGTGATTTTCCTTTTTGCATGGGCAAATTACACATCAGAGCTCCCACACACAGTGTCTTGAAAAAGAGAACAAATATGATATACAAAGCATTCTGCTGATTGTAGAGAGGAAAAGACACAGAGTAGATGGTAGAGATAATAAATGTGTTGGTGTCTATAATTCACTGCACTTAGGTGATAATCCACCATAGCTGCAAACTATATTTTCCCCAAAAGGTCACCATATTCAAGTCACATAGTTATATTCTTAAAATATTCTGATTGATTATGAGTGAATTCAGTAGATGATTCAATGTATTTGTAATTCCAAAATTTGTAAGTCAAATTTTGTTGCATAGCAAATCATATTTTAATTGCTGTTTTTGATGGTTCTAATCAAAATATATATTAGCCAGATATTTACATTATTATGTAACAGACACAGGGCAGTGTACTAGTGACACAAAGTGTACAGTGTACAGTGTACAGTGAACACAGGACACAATCCATACTCCCAAGGAACCTAGGAATAAATGAAATTTAATGGGAATATAATGGGAGTGTGTGTGGAAGTGAGCCTCAGTCTGTGTGGAGGTGCCAGGGAATGGTTCATGTATAAAGGTAAATTTGGAACTATGTCATGAACCAATTTTCTATGCAAGTGAAAAGAGACAGACGAACATGAGGACAAGGAGCTCAGGGCCAATTCAGTGCATTTGGTGAAAGGGAACTTGTTCAGTATTGTTAAACATTAAAACAATAAAAGTAACAGGACTTAGGCAAGAAAGGTGACAAGGGGTCTTGCATGCCTTGCCATGAAGCATGGATTTCATTCATCCTGGGGGAAATATTTATATAGTTCTAATTGCATTGTGAAGACCAAGTAGAGGACAATGAGACTGGAGACAAGGAATTTTTGAAGATCCTTGGGATTGTCCAGATGAGGAGTGATGAGGATTTGAAATGTGGCAAAGCTGGGGAAGAAATGAATGGTGAGAAGGAATTTTCAACACTTGGTAACTGATGGAATATGGGAAAGGAAGTATGGATGTAAAAAATGACTTCCAGCTTTCTAGATGGGAGGCTGTGTAAACAGTGCCAATCCAAGGATTTGGGACCACTGAAAATTTCAGTTTGGGGCATATTGAGTCTGGGCATATTTGAGACATCCAGGTGGTAATCAGAAGCAAAATCCCCGCTGAAGAAAAACTTGAGAATATTTTAGGTACACATGGCCATTGACCATGTGAAGAACATGGGAAATGTTTGCAGTATCTTAAAGCTGTTACCTCTAATTTGTCTACTGTTTAATCTAGATTTTCATATATGAAGATTTGTTGAAACTGTGGTCCACAAACTTTAGTTTCCTGTTCACATTTGGAAAATGTGAAACACACTTAACAGGTACCAGAAGCTTAGTACAGCAAGATTTTCAACTTTGTTGACAAATTCAGTGATGGTGTAGTCTCAAAACTTTGGAGAGATACAAGGTTTGAATGGCTCTCCAAATAACTGACTTCTTAACATAAATGATCACTGATTACAAGTAAGGTACATCCTTGCACGCATGACTGTCTAAATGCATATCTCAGTAACAGAAAACTCCATGATCCCATATTGATGCACTGTTTCATTTTTTTTGTTTGTTTTTGTTTAATTCAAATGTAAGAAACAAAAACTATAGAACTTTGTCTAGTTCTCCTTCTGGGGTTTATCTTGTTCCTTCATTTGGAACATATTCCTCTGTTGCCTCATTTTGTCTAATTCTGTGTTTTAATTCCTGTGTATTTCATAAATGGTTACATTTCCTCATCTTGGAGAAGAGATCTGATATAGAAGATTCCCTAAGGGCCCAGCCGTGCACTCCACTCTGATCAGAACTCTATTCGCTAGGAGTCCCTTATGTTGACTCGTTGGGTCCACTCTGTTACGGTGAGACCACTATTGTGGTGGGGCTAGCCCCCAGCCCAGTTGGCTACCAGGCCCTGTCTCCTGTAAAGGCTGCCAGCCACTGGTGGAAGGTGCTGTGATCTGGCTCAGCTGGATGCCTGTACCACGAAGCCCCAAGACTATTGTTTGTGACTGATGGGTGGGGCTGGGTCCAAATGTGGCTGGCTGCTTGGCTTGGGGTGTCCCAGGACAGGTGCAGACCAGCTGTAGGAGGGTAAGCCCCAGATACTAATAGATAGAGGGAAGACTCCCAAATGGTGCTTGTCAGCATCAGTGTCCTCACTGTAGAACAAGCTCCCCCAAATTGCTGTTGCCAATGTCTGTGTCCCCAGGGGAAGTTCCAGTTGCTTCCTGACTCTGGGCAGGTTTCTAATATCAGCAAGTGAGTCTGACCTGGGTTCCTTTCAAATCACTACCTCTGTGCTGGGCCTCAGAGTGTGTGAGATTTTGTGTGCACCCTTTAAGAGTGGGATCTTTGTTTCCTACAGCCCTCCCACTCTCCTGTACGCAAGCCCTGCTGGCCTTCAAAGCCAGATATTCTGCAGGCTCATCTTCTCAGTGCAGGACCCCCCAGGTGGGGAGCTCAGATCCCATGCTCCTTGGGGAGAACCTCTGCAGTGGTGACTATCCTGCCTTCTATAGGTTGCCTACCCATGGATGTAAGTCTTTACTGAGTCTCTGTCTCTTCTACCCACCTCACTGTGGTTCCTTCTTTATATCTACCATCTTGGAACATTTTTTCCCTCATCTCCAGGTCATTCTCACATGATGGTTGCTCTATAAATAGATGCAACTTTGGTGTGCTTGAGGGAGGAGGTGAGTATAAGATCTTCCTGCCTCTCCATATTGGCCAACACTTTTACCCTTTAAAAATTTACCATTTTAAAACTTTTAAGGTAAAAACCCTAAGAGGTTGAATTAGAATTGAAAGCATCTATATGAACACCTTATTACCAAATTCAGACTTAAACTGAAGAAAGTAGGGAAAACTGCTAGACCATTCAGGTATGACCTAAATCAAATCCCTTATGATTATACAGTGGAAGTGAGAAATAGATTTAAGGGCCTAGATCTGATAGATAGAGTGCCTGATGAACTATGGAATGAGGTTCCTGACATTGTACAGGAGACTGGGATCAAGATCATCCCCATGGAAAAGAAATGCAAGAAAGCAAAATGGCTGTCTGGGGAGGGCTTACAAATAGCTGTGAAAAGAAGAGAGGCAAAAAGCCAAGGAGAAAAGGAAAGATATAAGCATCTGAATGCGGAGTTCCAGAGACTAGCAAGAAGAGATAAGAAAGCCCTCTTCAGCGATCAATGCAAAGAAATATAGGAAAACAACAGAATGGGAAAGACTAGAGATCTCTTCAAGAAAAGTAGAGATACCAAGGGAATATTTCATGCAAAGATGGGCTCGATAAAGGACAGAAATGGTATGGACCTAACAGAAGCAGAAGATATTAAGAAGAGGTGGCAAGAATACACAGAAGAACTGTACAAAAAAATCTTCATGACCCAGATAATCATGATGATGTGATCTCTAATCTAGAGCCAGACATCCTGGAATTTGAAGTCAAGTGGGCCTTAGAAAGCATCACTACGAACAAAGCTGGTGGAGGTGATGGAATACCAGTTGAGCTGTTTCAAATCCTGAAAGATGATGCTGTGAAAGTGCTGCACTCAATATGCCAGCACATTTGGAAAACTCAGCAGTGGCCACAGGACTGGAAAAGGGCAGTTTTCATTCCAATTCCAAAGAAAGGCAATGCCAAAGAATTCTCAAACTACCGCACAATTGCACTCATCTCACATGCTAGTAAAGTAATGATCAAAATTCTCCAAGCCAGACTTCAGCAACACGTGAACCGTGAACTTCTTGATGTTCAAGCTGGTTTTAGAAAAGGCGGAGGAACCAGAGATCAAATGGCCAACATCAGCTGGATCATGGAAAAAGCAAGAGAGTTCTAGAAAAACATCTATTTCTGCTTTATTGACTATGCCAAAACCTTTGACTGTGTGGATCACAATAAACTGTGGAAAATTCTGAAAGAGATGGGAATACCAGACCACTTGACCTGCCTCTTGAGAAATCTTTATGCAGGTCAGGAAGCAACAGTTAGAACTGGACATGGAACAACAAACTGGTTCCAAATAGGAAAAGGAGTACGTCAAGGCTATATATTGTCACCCTGCTTATTTAACTTATATGCAGAGTACATCATGAGAAACGCTGGGCTGGAAGAAGCACAAGCTGGAATCAAGATTGCCGGGAGAAATATCAATAACCTCAGATATGCAGATGACACCACCCTTATGGCAGAAAGTGAAGAGGAACTAAAAATCCTCTTGATGAAAGTGAAAGTGGAGAGTGAAAAAGTTGGCTTAAAGCTCAACACTCAGAAAACGAAGATCATGGCATCCGGTCCCATCACTTCATGGGCTATAGATGGGGAAGCAGTGGAAACAGTGTCAGACTTCATTTTTGGGGGCTCCAAAATCACTGCAGATGGTGATTGCAGCCATGAAATTAAAAGACGCTTACTCCTTGGAAGAAAAGTTATGACCAACCTAGATAGCATATTCAAAAGCAGAGACATTACTTTGCCGACTAAGGCCCATCAATGGTTTTTCCTGTGGTCATGTATGGATGTGAGAGTTGGACTGTGAAGAAGGCTGAACACCGAAGAATTGATGCTTTTGAACTGTGGTGTTGGAGGAGACTCTTGAGAGTCCCTTGGACTGCGGGGAGATCGAACCAGTCCATTCTGAAGGAGATCAGCCCTGGGATTTCCTTGGAGGGAATGATACTGAAGCTGACACTCTAGTACTTTGGCCACCTGATGCGAAGAGTTGACTCATTGGAAAAGACTGTGATGCTGGGAGGGATTAGGGGCAGGAGGAGAAGGGGATGACAGAGAATGAGATGGCTGGATGGCATCACTGACTCAATAGATGTGAGTCTGAGTGAACTCCAGGAGTTGGTGATGGACAGGGAGGTCTGGCGTCCTGGGATTCACGGGGTCTCAAAGAGTCGGACATGACTGAGCAACTGAACTGAACTGAACTGACATGACACAGACTTTTAAGAATATATACAGAGATAGATTTAGAGAGTCATACAGTTATCTACTTATCTCTCCCTACACACACACACACACACACACACACACACACATTCCCTTATTGTCCATGAGAGAAGTTCAGAAGCAATAAAATTCCAGAAGGACTAAGCACTCTGAGACTACATTTCTTGGCTCCCAAATATCACTCTCTACTAAAAGGGCTTCCCTTGTGGTTCAGCTGGGAAAGAAGCCACCTGCAATGTGGGAGACCTGGGTTCGATCCCTGGGTGGGGAAGATCCCCTGGAGAAAGGAAAGGCTACCTACCCACTTCAGTATTCTAACCTGGATAATTCCACGGACTGTATAGTCCATGGGGTCGCAAAGAGTTGGACACGACTGAGCAACTTTCACACACACACACACTAAAAGGAATTCAGGCTTCCTGGGGACATGCTGGCTCAAGGGAGAAACAGGGAAAGAAGAAAATAAGCCTCAACACAAATTAAGCTGTAAAATAAGGAAATGATCACAGACCAAAACTTCTGTCATTTGAGCATTAATATAAAAGAGGGCATAGAATTACAACCTATTGGATACAATAGTAACCTATGATTCCGCATTGATATAGATAGATGATAGACAGATGATAGATAGATAAGTAGAAAAAACATTTCTAGGATTCTATTATTCCATACTGATAAATAAATAAAGACTTTTTAAACATTTTTTATAAATAAAGAAGGAATGATACAAATGAGTAATCAGTATTTGACAACCAGTACAGTGGTAGATGACAACAATGGAAGGTATCAATATATTCTAAAATGGGTAAGATTTGATATAGGGCTTCCCTGGTGGCTTACCTAGTAAAGAATCTGCCTGCAATGCAGGAAACCTGGGTTCGATCCCTGGGTTGGGAAGATCCACTGGAGAAGGAAATGGCTGCCTACTCCAGTACTGCCTGGAGAATTCTATGGATAGAGGAGCCTGGTGGTCTACAGTCCATGGGGTCACAAAGAGTTGGACATGACTGAGAGACCAATACAACAAGATTTGATATGGAAAGTGTTTGGAGGTAATATCAGAATGTGCATGAGTGCATGCTCAGTCATGTCCAGCTCTTTGTACCCCATGGATTGCAGCCCACAAGTCTCCTCTGTGCATGGGATTTCCCAGGCAAGAATACTGGAGAGGGTTGTCATTTTCTTTTCTAGGGGATCTTGCCAATCCAGGGATTGAAACTGTCTCCTTACTGTTAAGCCACCAGGGAAGCTGTAACTTACCACAAAACATGGTTCAAATTTAGAGGGAAAATGATGACTCTAAGTTGGAGAAACTTTGTGAACACCAAGTTGACCAAGTGACCAATGGTGGAAATCACCTGAAATTATGGTTGCCTTGATGTAGTACACAGAATGAGAATGCAGCACTTTTTTTCTTTCTTTTCTTTGTTTCTTTTTTATTCCCACTAAGAATGCAGAAAAATATTCTTGCATTGAAATTCACAGGAAAATATCAATCAGACTCTGGTTAAGAATGATCTTCATGATAAAAAGCCTATACTTATGACTATCAAGGGAATAGGAGACAAGGAAAGTGTGGGATTATTTCAGACTGAAGAAGAATGATAGCACTTAATACAAAATGCAACATGTGTTTCGGGATCAAATCCTGACCCAGGAAGAAAAAAGACATTTCTTTGCATTAGATAAAATCCAGATGGGATTTATAGATTGTAAATGAAAGTGAGTGTTGGTCGCTCAGTTGTGTCCAACTCTTTGTGACTCCATGGACTGTAGCCCACGAGGATCCTGTATCCACGGAATTCTCCAGGCTAGAATACTGGAGTGGGTTGCTATTTCCTTCTTCAGGGGATCTTACTGACCCAGGGATCTTCTATATGGCAGGCAGTTTCTTAACCATCTGAGCCACTGGGGAAGATAAGTCATATTAATGTTAAATCACTAATTTGAAAAATTGAATGGCAATAATAAGAAAATGTTTGTGTTTGGGGGCAATACATCCTAAAATGAAAATACAAATGGCATCATAAAGAAAAGCCTCACATAAATGCATGAAAGTAACAGAAAGCCTTTGTTCCACATGTGCTGCACATCCTAAGCATGAATTAATCAGGGTCTAGGGAGAAAAAGATGCACAGCTGAATTGGGCAACTGATGATAGTTTAATAAAGGAATTATTTTGTAAAATATCGGGATTATGTGAAAACTCATAAGTGATTGTGCAATACCGTCAGAATAAAACAGCAGAATTCCCTGTGGAAAGTTTCATTAGTGATTCAGGAGATAGTTCCAGTAGTCACATACAGATGTAAGAGTTGGACCATAAAGAAGGCTGAGCACCAAAGAACTGATGCTTTTGAAATGTGGTGCTGGAGAAGACTGTTGAGAGTTCCTTGGACTGCAAGGAGATCAGATCAGTTCAATCAAACTCTGAATATTCATTGGAAGGACCGAGGCTGAAGCTGAAGCTCCAATACTTTGGCCATCTGATGTGAAGAGCTGACTCACTGGAAAAGACCCCAATGCTGGGAAAGACGAAGGCAAAGGAGAAAAGGATGGCAGAGGATGAGATGGTTAGATAGCATCACCAACTCAATGGACATGTGTTTGAGTAAACTCTGGAAGATAGTGAAGAACAGGGAAGCCTGATGTGCTGCAGTCCATGGGTCTCAAAGAATCAGACACAATTTAGCAACTGAGCAACGACTACAGAATGAAGGAAATTAATACATTTTTACATCTATTATTTGACTCTAGTGATTTTAGTCACATCCCACATTCTCTGGAACTAGATAACTCCAGCATTTAATCCGTAGTTACAATGACAATGATAGGGTCCTCTTTTTAGAACCTGAATCCTGGCTTTATTTTAGTTGTCCAAGTAACTAGATATTAAGATATTTTTCTTCCCTTTTCCTTTACTCTAAGTGGTTATGCTATCCAATATCAAGGATTCACTACTCAACTTGGTGTGTCACAAATTGAACTGGTTGCTAACATTGTTTCTGGCATTAAACAAATCAGTTGATAAAAGATTATTTGAGTGGCCATACAGAATCTTAAGAGATTCAAATGGCATTGTTAATTTGCATTAATAATGCAGAAGCTAACATCTGTTCTGATAATCTGTGTAAAATTCCTGCTGAACATTTCTGGAAGTGCTAAATGATTGTGCAACTGACCACTTTCAATGTTATTGCTATAGCAATAAACATGGTGGTTTTTACTTTTGAATTCTTGGACAACAATTTAAATGGTGTCTTTTAAGAACATATTAATTTTTGAATAGAGCAGCCATTGGTATCAACACAATTGTTATATACTCCTCTAGTCCAAACAATGCTCCAAGCCAGGAATGTTGCTAATGGATCAGTCTTCCTTTATTCTCATCACTTATCATGCTTTGTTACTTGTTAGGATCTGCCTCTAAGTTTGACTAATGTTAAAATTCAAAAGCAGAAATCATGGCAAAGTTATTGTAAATACAATCAAGTACCATTTTGCTATGGTTTTCAACACTTTGTTTCCAGCCCCAAGTTCTTGAATAAGCATATGCTTTGAAGCAGGATTTTGGAACTCTTTCTAATATAAATAAATACTTGGTTTAGATGAATCATCAAGGCATTTTGGTACTCTGCACTAATACTGCCTCATTTTTATTTCTTCACACGCATATATGTGTATGAGAAAGAGGGATAAGGTGGGGGGAGAAGAAAGGGATGGGGGAGGGATGAAAACAGGAGGGAAGAATTATGTTCTGATGTATAGTATAAATCAGTTCAGTTCAGTTCAGTCGCTCAGTCGTGTCCGACTCCTTGCGACCCCATGAATCGCAGCACGCCAGGCCTCCCTGTCCATCACCATCTCCCAGAGCTCACTCAGACTCACGTCCATCGTGTCTGTGATGCCATCCAGCCATCTCATCCTGGGTTGTCCCCTTCTCCTCCTGCCCCCAATCCCTCCCAGCATCAGAGTCTTTTCCAATGAGTCAACTCTTCGCATCAGGTGTCCAAAGTACTGGAGTTTCAGCTTCAGCATCATTCCTTCCAAAGAAATCCCAGGGCTGATCTCCTTCAGAATGGACTGGTTGGATCTCTTGGCAGTTCAAGGGACTCTCAAGGGTCTTCTCCAACACCACAGTTCAAACGCATCAATTCTTCGGTGCTCAGCCTTCTTCACAGTCCAACTCTCACATCCATACATGACCACAGGAAAAACCATAGCCTTGAATAGACGGACCTTTGAATATACTATCTAGGTTGCTCATAACTTTTCTTCCAAGGAGTAAGCGTCTTTTAATTTCATGGCTGAAGTCACCCTCTGCAGTGATTTTGGAGCCCCAAAAAATAAAGTCTGACACTATTTCTACCGTTTCCCCATCTATTTCCCATGAAGTGATGGGACCAGATGCCATGATCTTTGTTTTCTGAATAGGTACGCTCAAACATCACTCAGAGGAATATGGCAGTCATCAAATAAATGAAGAGCAGGGACTTCCCTGGTGGTCCCGTGAGTAAGAACCCACTGTCCAACTCAGGGGATGTGGGTTTGACCCTAGTCAGTTAACTAAGATGCCACATGCAGCAGGGTAACTAAGCCTTCATGCCACAACTAGAGAGCCCGAACCTCAACTAGGGAAAGCCCAAGCATCTCACCTAGGAGCCCGTATGCAACAACAAAGACTCAGTGCAGCCAAAATAAATAAATAAAATGAAGAGTAGCAAGATTATATTCACGGCTTTATAGGTTCTATTCGTTTCCCACTGTATTAGTTTCCTGTGACTACTGTAACAAATAATCACAACTTCCTGCCTTAAAATAACAGAAATCTATTCTGTCACAGTTTTGGAGGCCAGGAGGTCAAATCTATTTAATTGGGCTCAAATCAAGATTTCAGCAAGAAGTCTTTTTTCCAAGTAAAGGAACATTCATAGGTTCAAAGGATTAGCAGTGGGTATTTTCGAAGGGATATTTTCTGGCATACCACCCTTTACTAACACATGTTTACAACCAGTCCACTCCTACCAGCTGTAAATGTTTGTGAAACTGTTTTTTGGACACAAAGAACTATCTACCACCCAAATGAAAAAGTCTGGAGAAAAAAGTTGAGCCTGAAATGATGAGATTGGTCTTTAATTAAATTATTTGTGGTAGATGGGCCATACATGGAAATTTGGCCTTTTCTTATGACTCCAGTTTGAGAGCTCCCTGAAGGTGGAGTCTGACTAATATTCAGTTCTCCCGTGATCAGCTCACGGCTTCCCACACTCATATGCAGTAAGTGTTTGTTAAGTAAACAATCAAACGTGTACGTTATTATCATGAATCTGGTCGTACTACTTGTGCTTCATTCTACATTGACAAAGTCAATGATTGGAGTCATGGTTATAGCAAAGTTAACCGAGCAGTTCTTTAGTCCTGGGGCTTTGCCCCTCTCATCCTTAGGGTCTGTCTTGCTCTTTTCCCCTGTATGGTGTTATCTGGCCCTTTATTCGTTCTGTCTCTTCCTTACTCTCACATCTACAGCAGCCAGTGGCTGGCTCTTTTCCCAGTGCTGTTGCCTCAATATAATAAGCTCTTGAGCAGAGACCCAGCATGTGACAATCCTCCAAGGATGGACCATGAAAGGAGCCTGCCAGCCAAAACACTGTCAAAGTCCAGAACCCACTTTTATCTGAGTCATGGTTTCCTTCTGCTACATCCCTTCCTAATACTAGGAAACATTCCTCTTTTCTTCTATAAATCAGCAAGTCATACTGAGTATATTTGGTCAAGGAAGTTTTTTTCACTTTATCTCCCCACCACCTCATGAAATGAAAGTTTTACTCTGCTTTAAAGGCTTTTTTAAAAGAATCCTTCTAACTTTTGCCAACATTTCATCTGCTCACCACAACCCCCACATTCACCTCCATGCTCAGTCCCACCATTCCTTTATATACCTTATTTTGTACTCCTTTACTCTAAGGACTTCATCTTCAGACTTTGATTTTTGGTTCCTTTATCTACCACCCAAAGGAAAAAATTAGACTCAGCTATGGAACCTTGAGGAAAGATGTAACCAAAGCGGGAATCATGTCATATCTGGGTCACATGTTTGCTCAAAGGAAAACTTTCTCTTAGGATTCTTTCTTGACAGATTTACTATAGGATTTGGGATATCTTTTGAGCAGCTGCAATCTCTTTATTTAGATTCAGATTTCAACCAGTGAAACCATTCCAAATAGCTAACATGTTTCCTTCTACAGTGGCCCCAAAAAAGCTTTTTCTGGTAAGCATGCCAGACAGACAAAACAGAAATCACCTAAATTGACACTTAGAATATACGGGCATCTTTTACCAAGAAGAGGTCATCTCCCCAAAAGGATCTGATTCACTGACACAAAAGGGACAGTAAGATCAGTATCATTAATTAAAAACATATGAAGCACTGTTTTATAAGGAAAAAAAAAATTAGAGGAAGTTAAATGGTAAGGAATCTCCAAGTAAATGTAGAAAGGAAAAAAATGCAAAAAGAAATGCTCAGTAATAAGGGCCATTAATTTGATCACAAGACTAGTTGCAAAGTCAAAACAGGCTTGGAATTCAAATTTCCATACCCTGGTCCATAGAGATTTTCTCTATACACAGTTTCCTAATCAGCCTGTCAGTTGTGGGCTCTAAGTATACAAGTGTTGATTCCTTTTATACAGCCATGTGGAGATGGGATGGAGGAATATATAAACCAATTGACACAGTCAGAAGTATATCTTTCCTATTTAAATGTACAAGCTAGATTTAGAAAAGGCAGAGGAGCCAGAGATCAAATTGCCAACATCTGTTGGATCATCAAAAAAACAAGAGAGTTCCAGAAAAACATCTACTTCTTCTTTATTGACTATGCCAAAGCCTTTGACTGTGTGGATCATAAAAAACTGGAAAATTCTGAAAGAGATGGGAATACCAGACCACCTGACCTGCCTCCTGAGAAATCTGTATGCAGATTAAGAAGCAACAGTTAGAACTGGACATGGAATAACAGACTGGTTCCAAATTGGGAAAGCAGCATGTCAAGTCTGCATATTGTCACCCTGCTTATTTAACTTATATGCAGAGTACATCATGTAAAATGCCAGGCTGGATGAAGCACAAGCTGGAATCAAGATTTCCGGGAAAAATATCAATAACCTCAGATATGCAATGACATCACCCTTATGGCAGAAAGCAAAGAACTAAAAAGCCTCTTGATGAAAGTGAAAGAGGAGAGTGAAAAAGTTGGCTTAAAGCCCAACATTCAGAAAACTAAGATCATGGCATCTGGCATTTCTCAAGTCTTCTGCATTGGCAGGTGGGTTCTTTACTGTTAGCGCCCCCTGGGAAGCCTCAGTGAGACCTGCACAGACAACCTGTACAGACAATTTTTGACTGGGATTGTCAGCTCCTTCCCAAAATGTCTTGCCTCATGAGTAAGAGGACACGGGATCTGTGTCTGGGATCTTGAAACCCAGTTCCAGCAAGCTTCCAAGGCAGGTATAAGCACAGGTAGTACTTCTGAAAGACAATCTTATATTGAGGCGCTTCATGTTAAGGACGGAGATTCCTTGAAATTGTACTGAAAATAGTGTTGACACCTGAAAAATCTTTCCATACATTCATGAGTAAGTAATCTACACTGAATACTTTAAGTAGGCTGACATAAGGAAGTGGCCTTTTTTTTTTTTTTTTTTTTTGGTAATCCGGCCTAGTGAGTAACAGAGATCATTTAATGTGGCTGAAGTGAGGGGCCCTTATTGTCTATACTAATCTAATGTTAGTGTGGAGGATTTCTTGAAACAAGATGAGTGAGAAACTCAGAGGTATGTCTAAAGCAATACTTGGGTAGCCAGAAATTGCCACAGCTTAATTAGAGCTGCAGCTTCTACAGGCAGCCTGACGTGGGCAAAGAGGGCAGAGTTTCTCACCACTTTCCTTTTGTTGTTCTCTTTTTTGGATTTTGGTGGCCTTCCGTTCAGTTCAGTTCGGTTCAGTCGCTCAGTCGTGTCCGACTCTTTGCAACCCCATGAATCGCAGCACGCCAGGCTGCGATCCCTGTCCATCACCATCTCCCGGAGTTCACTCAGACTCACGTCCATCGAGTCCGTGATGCCATCCGGCCATCTCACCCTGGGTCGTCCCCTTCTCCTCCTGCCCCCAATCTCTCCCAGCATCAGAGTCTTTTCCAATATATATATATATATATATTTCTGTCAACAGGAAGAGGGATCTCTGTCTCCTCTTGAATCTTATAACTGGTCACAGAGGAAGTGATGCTATGAGACTTCTGAGACCAGTTCAGAAAGGGCCATGTTGCCTCCACTAGTTATTTTTATATATCTCCTTATGGAGCCTGAGCCATCATGTAAAACGTGAAACCACGCTAAAACCTCCATGCTGTGAGGAGCCCCAGCTCACACAGAAAGGCCAAGTGTATGTACCCTGGTCAACTAGCCCCCCCTGAGGTCCCAGCCAGTAGTTGGCATCAGTGGCCAGACATGTGAGTGAACATCATGGTCCAGATGACCCCAGCACTCACTCCCAATAGGTGAGTGTTAGCAGATGAAGCCCAGGCATTGTGGAGCGGAAACAAACCACTCCTGCAATGGGCCTTCATAACCTCCAAAGGACAACCATGTAAGCAATCCTACAACTTCATTGTATAAGGACAGTACTAATTCCAGCTCCCCACTGAAGCTGGCTCCAAATAAAATGTTTTGTTACTTTCCCCCATGTCCAAAGCCTCTCTGCTACAAATGTTTTGCCATTTTCAAATGGTTAAACATGAATACTAAAGCCTTGTAAATGACTTTATATAATAAGAAAAATACCTTCTCACACTGTATCTCTAGATTATTTGGCATTAAATCCCATTTCATATGGAGAAATGACATATGGCAAATAACTGATAAAGGCAGACTTAATAGAACAGTAAAGTCTAGTTCCGGATACCTAGCTCCATACTCCCTTCCCAGGGAATGTTTAGTGACTATAAATATAGGACAAAGAGGGTGAATACAATAAATGACCTCCATTCCTTGTCACTTGCTTTAATACTTCCATGTTCAGTATTTTTCCCCAAGGAAGCAATTCCTTTGCTAAAAATATAACCCCTTCTCCACAAAACCTATGTAGTTCAACAAAATATTTGACAACACTAATGATGATATCTAGTCACAAATCTTTATTTTGATTGTCAAGAAAAGATAAAGATGATCTAGAATCTAACATAATTATCGAACACTTCCTTTTTTCTGCTAGTTAGAGGTAAAAAGAAACAATACATTGATCTTTTAATCCAAAAGATTGGTAGTTAATACACACACCAGCAGAACTGTTAGACAACAGATCTTTTGGTATGCTAGGAATACACCAGTACCACTACTTTAAGCCTGGCTTGGCATACAGAAATAGTTCAATAAGTCATTGGCTTATACACTGAAAAAAATTCCTAAAAACTTATTATTATTTGAGTCTCAAGCTTGATGTTAACTGGATAATTTTCAGTCCAGTTCAGTCTCACCCAGTTGTGTCTGACTCTTTCCGACCCTATGAACCGCAGCACAGCAGGCCTCCCTGTCCATCACCGACTCTCGGAGTTTACCCAAACTCATGTCCATTGAGTCAGTGATACCATCCAATCATCTCATCCTCTATTCTCCCCTTCTCCTCCTGCCCTCAATCTTTCCCAGCATCAGGGTCTTTTCAAATGAGTCAGCTCTTTGCATCAGGTGGCCAAAATATTGGAGTTTCAGCTTCAACATCAGTCCTTCCGATGAACACCCAGGTCTGATCTCCTTTAGGATGGACTGGTTGGACCTCCTTGCCATCCAAGGGACTCTCAGGAGTCTTCTCCAACACCATAGTTCAAAAGCATCAATTCTTCGGCACTCAGCTTTCTTAATGGTCCAACTCTCACACCCATACATGACTACTGGAAAAACCACAGCCTTGACTAGATGGACCTTTGTTGACAAAGTAATGTCTTTGCTTTTTAATATGCTGTCTAGTTTGGTCATAACTTTCCTCCCAAGAGTAAGCGGCTTTAAATTTCATGGCTGCAATCACCATCTGCAGTGATTTTGGAGCCCCCCAAAATAAAGTTAGTCACTGTTTCCACTGTTTCCCAATCTATTGTCATGAAGTGATGGGACCAGATGCCATGATCTTAGTTTTCTGAATGTTGAGCTCTAAGCCAACTTTTTCACTCTCCTCTTTCACTTTCATCAAGAAGCTCTTTAGTTCTTCTTCACTTTCTGCCATACATGGAAGTAAATGGTATCATCTTAGTGTCATTGTGCGCTTCCTACTATTAGTACATCAAAATGCCTTTCCCTAGAGACAGTACTGGAAGAATATAACATAAAGAGAATCTATAAACTCCATCCCACAACATGATCTACCTTAAGAAGCCAAAATGCAAATCATGAGTGACACACAAATCAACTATTATGGCATTTTAGGAAGAACATGGGACAGGGTTCAGAATACTTGAATACTTGGCTTCTAAACGCAGCTCTACATCAATATACATGTGATGTTGGGTAAAATCTCTTAATTTCCTGGTCTTCTATTACCGGCGTACATCATTTTATTAAGTTTTGTCTTTTTTTGTACTTCATAGATAGTGTTTTTGTTTGTTTGTTTTTACAAATTGAACATTTGTGACAATTCTGTGTTGGGCAAGTCTATTGGTGCAACTTTTTCAATAGCATTTTCTCACTTCCTGTCTCTGAATCACATTTTGGTAATCTTTGCAATATTTCAAATTTTTCAAGATGATTATATTTGTGCAAGTGAAAGGAAAAGTCAAATAGCTCTCACTTTAAATCAAAAGTTAGAAACTATTAAGATTAGTGAGGAAGATGTGATGAAAGCCAAGGCAGGTCTTGTACAAAACAGTTAGTCAAGTTGTGAATGCAAAGTAAAAGTTCTTAAAGGTAATGAAAAGTGCTACCCAACAAATACACTAATGATAGGAAAGCAAAACAGCCTTATTGCTGACATGATGGAAGTTGTAATGGTCTGAATGAAAGCCCAAACCAGCTACATTTCTCTAAACCAAAGCCTAAGCTAATTCACAGATAGACCCTAACTCTCTTCAATTCTATGAGGGCTGAGAGAGGTAAGAGAGATTCAGAAGAAAAGTCTGAAGCTAGCAGAGGTTGATTCATGAGGTTGAAGGAAAGAAGCCATCTCTATAACATAAAGCTGCAATGTGAAGTAGCAAGTGTCAGTAGAAGCTGCAGCAAGATATCCAGATGATCCAGCTAAGATCATTAATTTAGATGGCTAAGCTAAAAAGGGGCTTCCCTGGTGACTCAGTGGTAAAGAACCTGCCTGTCAATGCAGGAGATGTGGATTCAGACCCTGGGTCAGAATGATCCCCTGGGGAAGGAAATGGAAATCCACTCCAGTATTCTTGCCACAAAAAAGTCAGACATGGTCATGACTTAGCAATTAAACAACAACAACAACACTAAACAAGATGGTTTCACTGTAGACAAAACAGCCTTATATTGGAAGAAGATACTATCTAGGATTTTCATAGCTAGAGACTAGAAGCCAATGCCTGGTTTCAAAGCTTCAAAGGACAGGCTGACTCTCTTGTTAGGGGATAATGCATCTAGGGACTTTAAGTTGAAGCCAGTGTTCATTTACTATTCCCAAAATACTAGGGCCCTTAAAAATTATGCTCAATCTAGTCTGTGCTCTAGAAATGGAACAACAAAGCCTGAATGATCATATTTACAACACAGCGTCAGTTCAGTTCAGTCACTAAGTCGTTTCCGACTCTTTGCGACCCCATGGACAAGCTCACCAGGCTTCCCTGTCCATCACCAACTCCCAGAACTTGCTCAAACTCATGTCCATCTAGTCCGTGATGCCATCCAACCATCTCATCCTCTGTGATCCCCTTCTCTCCTGCATTCAACCTTTCCAAGCATCAGGGTCTTTTCCAATGAGTCAATTCTTTGCATCAGGTGGCCAAAGTATTGGAGTTTCAGCTTCAGCATCAGTCCTTCCAATGAATATTCAGGACTGATTTCCTTTAGGATAGACTGTTTGGATCTCCTTGCAGTCCAAGGGACTCTCAAGAGTCTTCTCCAACACCATAGTTCAAAAGCATCAATTCTTCAGTGCTCAACTTTCATCATAGTCCAACTCTCACATCCACACATGACTACTGGAAAAACTATAGTTTTCACTGGAAGGACCTTTCACAACATGGCTTACTAGA
The DNA here is from genome assembly GCA_006410935.1 of Redunca redunca. Taxonomy (NCBI): domain Eukaryota; kingdom Metazoa; phylum Chordata; class Mammalia; order Artiodactyla; family Bovidae; genus Redunca; species Redunca redunca. Next base: position 224,700 of record SJYQ01096196.1, on the reverse strand, counting down.
TATTTTAAGCCTACTCTTGAGACCTACTGCTTAGAGAAAAAGATTCTTTATAAAATACTACTGCTCATAGAAAATATTATTGCACCTGGTCACCCAAGAGCTCTGATGGAGATGTACAACAAGATTAATGTTTTATGCTTGCTAATACAGCATCCATTCTGAAAGCCATGGATCAATGAGTAATTTTAACTTTCAAGTCTCATTACTTAAGAAATACATTTCATAAAGCTATAGTTGCTGTTGATAGTGATTCATCTGATGATCTGGGCAAAGTAAATTGAAAATCTTTTGTAAAGGATTCAGCATTCTAAATGCCATTATGAACTTTCATGGGAAATGTTCAAACTATCACATTAACAGGAGTTTAGAAGACTGATTCTAATCCCCATGGAAGACTTTGTGGTGTTCAACACTTCAATGGAGGGAATAACTGCAGATGTGGTAGAAATAACAAGAGAACTAGAAGTGGAGCCTGAAAATGTGGTTGAATTGCTACAATCTCATGATAAAGCTTTAACAGATATAAAGTTTCTTCTGAATGAATGAATAAAGACAGTGGTTTCTTTCTTTTTTTGTGATTGTATTTGCTTATTTGGGGATGTGCTGGGTCTTCATTGCTGTGCAGGCTTTTCCCTAGCTGCGGTGAGCGGGAGCTAATCTCAAGTTGCAGGGCCCGGGGTTCTCAGTGCGGTGGCTTGTCTTGTTCTGATTGCAGGGCACAGGCTCTAGGGCCTGAGGGCTGCAGTAGTTGTGATTCCTAGGCTCTAGAGCACAGGTTAAGTATCGTGGTGCAAGGGCTTAGCTGTTCTGTGGCATGTGGGATCTTCCCCAACCTGGACTAGGAATCAAACCCCTGTCTCCTATATTAGTAAGCCTGGATTCTTTACCACTGAGCCACTAGAGAAGCCCCAGAAAATTATCTCTGAGATGGAATCTACCCCTGGTGAAGATGCTGTGAAGATTGTTGAAATAATTTAAAAAAAAAGATTAAGAATAAGCTTAGTTGATAAAGCAGCAATAGGGCTTGAGAGGACTGTCTCCAATTTTGAAAGAAGTTCTGCTATAGGTAAAAATGCTATCAAATGGCCTCGCATTCTAAAGAGAAATCACTTATGAAAGGAAGATCAGCAAATCAATGTGGCAAACTTCACTATCTTACTTTAAGAAATTAGAAACACTCACCTCAGCCTTCAGTAACCAGCACCCTGACCAGTTAGCTGTCACCAATATCAAGACAAGACCCTCCATCACAAAAGGATTACAGGGTTCTGAAGGCTCAGATAATGCTAGCATTTTTTAACAAAAAAGTATTTTTTATCCAAGGATACACACTAGTTTTTTGGACATAATGCTTTTATGTCTAACATAACACTTAATAGATTACAGTATACTGTAAATGTAACTTTTATATGCACTGGGAAAGCAAGAAATTCACCTGACTCACATAATTGTGATATTCACTTTACTGTGATGGTCTGGAGCCAAACCTGCAATATCTCTGAGGTACACCGAAACTTTAAAACTAGAAAGTTGTACTGGATTGTCATGTGGGGGATGTGGATTTTCAAGTAAGTCTATACATTTAAGCCAGTTTCTTATCCCTAGGATCCTCCATGCTTGTACTATCCAGAAGTTTGTTCTTTCCTTTGTCTATGTTTTTTACACACATACACAGAACTTTTGCTGTATGCATGTTATATATTTATATTTATTTTTATAAATGTAGTGTAATCCCTGACTGTTTTCAAATGCCTGACTTAAGCTTTGATTGCTGAGGCATCCACTACAAAGAAAGCTATCTCAAGTAAGCACATTGCCATCCACAGACAGAGTCACCACCACCATCACCACCACTATTTGGGCTTTTTCTTTTTTTCTCTTTCTGTGCTTGAGATTGTCATGTTGTTTAAATTCATCAATAAAAAATGAGCCCATGAAACTCTAAAGCCCACCTTCAATCCCAGTAAAAAACAGAGTCCCAGCCCTGTGCTCTTTCTCTCTCTCTCTTGCTCACTCTCTCTATCAGCAGTCTTTCTGTGTAGTCACAGTATGCCATGGAATTTCCAGGACAATCAAGTAATAAACCCTTTTCCTCCAAAATTTGGTGATGTTTATTGCTGAGGGCATCTTGCAATCATAATAAGAACCACAAAGGCTGGTCTGGCCACAACATTGGTTACCAAATGACTAAGACCAGCACAAAAAAATTATATTTACATAAATTATATAACATAGGCATACTTCAAGTATTTATCAGAAAACTTAGAAAATACTGAATGAAAACTGATATATCCATCATTTAATCTAAACAAATAATATTATTTTATCACACTTATTCCTGATCCTCTTTTTCTGAAATAAAAAATGTTGCAAATATAACTAAAGTAACCAAACATAACCACCAAACATCACTTCAATCTGATTCCAGTGCTATTCCACTTCCTGCCTCATCATACTGTAATATCCAGATGTCCGTACATTTTCCATTTCGTATTTTTATATTTTACTACACCTGTATATCAATGCCAATGTAATAGTCTCTGGATTTTTAAAACTTATACAGGTAGGATGATACTGACTGCATCTTTCAACAGCTTGCTTTTTTCCCACCTTTATGCTTTCCAGATCCATTCATGTTAATAAACATTTAAAGTTCATTCATTTAAACACTAGTATGTTCATATGAACATATTACAACTTATATATCTATTCCTTATTGCTAGACATTCAGAGGTTTTCCATTTTGTCCCTATTACTAACACTGCCACAAGGCATAAGCTCTTATACATCTTCTTGTGCACCTGGGGGAGAATACATTCAAGGTATTGATCTAGAAGTGCAATTGGTGTGTCTCAGGGCATGTTCATCTTCCACTGCACAAAATACTACAAAGCAGCATCTAAAGTGGTTCCAGCAATTTAAATGCCTGCCTTCAGTGTACAGAAGCTCCCATTTCCTTCCACCAAGGTGATAATGTGATATTTACACATTCTAACATTGTTCCAACACAAAGAGAATAATAAAGTAACTCATTTGCATTTGCATTCCCCACATGGATACTGAAGTTAAGGATATTTTAGCTTGATTTTCTGTGAATTGCCTTTCATCTAGTCCCTTTCATAGGGTGGTTGGGACTGTTTTCCAGGCTCTGAGCTCAAGAGCCTTTAGCTAGGGCCATGTCTCCTTCCCCAACCAAACATGAAGATGCTCAACCTCCACAGGCTGCATCTAGGTATGATATTACCCAGGTTGTGGAAGCATCACTCAGAGCTCACTGTTCTGGCTTTGACTGTACTAACTGGTTTCCCCTTAAGGATCCATCCTTCCTTCCTCCTTCTCTCCCACCTTCCCTTCCTCCCTTCCTTCCTTTCAGCTCGGTAATACTTGTGTGCATCTTCCTGTGGTACATTTCTTTATAAAGAATCTGTAATAAGAGGGAGAAAGTAGTAGACTCCTTAGTCTACCATGTTGCTTGAACTAGTTTTATTTCATTTTAAGTCATTATCTCCACCTACTGTTCTGTCTGGTTCCCTTTTTGTCTCTAAGATAGCTTTGGAAAAGTACATTTTGAAATTTCTCTACCTTGGTTTTCTGGAAATTTTAGAAAATTATGTACTAGTTGATCTATTGATACTATCAGTGGTGACTGTAATTTTAACAAAATGAAAAGATGATAGAAGAGATTGCGAGAAACAGGGAAAGGGAGATTAGTCTTTAAATCTTACCTCTACTGAAATTTGGGGCCTTTTCCAAATACAGATTCTATTAGACTGATTCTATTAGATCACAAACCACTGATTGCTCTTAGTGCAATTTAGTTTTCTAAATTTAAATAAATCTAAATCTAAATAAAACATTTANTAAATAAATCTAAATCCAAATAAAACATTTAGTTTTCTTGATCAAGTTACTAAAATTTCAGATCAGAGAAAATTCCAGTTTATATTGGGCTCAAGCTAGGAAAACCTCAGTCCTCCCCAAAATTGCTATCTTGATTATGGAATTCTAAGACATTTTACTCTATCTTTAGGCAAACTTTAGCTTAAAGCCACAGTATTTGTAGGCTGAATGTTATCTCAAGGGTCAGGAAAACAGATAGTATATATGATGAAAGCAGCATAAAAATTCAAATTCAAAAATTTTGTTAATGGTGGAGGCTTTTAAAAGTCAGAAATCTTGTTCCAAATCTCAGAGGTTTTTCTTTTTCTTTTTTTTGAATAACTACAGTGGACCCCGGAACAAAGCAGGTTTGAACTGTACGGATCCACTTACATGTTGATTTTTTTCACTAAACACATGCGACAGTATTACTGGATCCGCAGCTGGTTGAATCTGCAGATGCAGAACTGTATATACAAAGGACCAATTGTAGAGTTAAACTCAGATTTTAGACAGTGCAGAAGGCTGGAACGTCTAAAGTCCCCTGTTGTTCAAGGGTCAGTTGTACCTATGCTGGTTTCCTAGTGCCGCCAAAATAAACTACCACAAACTAGGTGCCTTAAAAACAACAGTTTATTATCTCACAGTTCTGGAGGCTAGGGGTCCACAATCAGGGTGTTGGAGGGGTTGATGTTCCTCTAAAACCTGAGGGGAGAATCTTTCTTTGCTTCTTCCTAGTTACTGGTGGTTTACTGGTGACTTTTGGCATTCTTTGGCTTGCAGCTGCAACACTTCAATTTGCCCTTGTTGCCACATATTCTCTTCTTCTTGTAAGGACACTAGTCATATCAGATTAAGAACTCAGTCTTTCCTGGTAGCTCAGAGAGTAAAGAATCTGCCTGCAATGCAGGATACCTGGGTCGATTCCTAGGTCAGGAAGATATCCTGGAGAAGGAAATGGCAATCCACTCCAGTATTCTTGCCTGGAGAATTCCATGGACAGAGGAGCCTGGTGAGCTACAGTCCATGGGGTTGCAAAAAGTCAGACAAAACTGAGCGACTAACACTACCTCAGTCTGAGCTCCTCTTAGCAGATTATGTCTGTAGTGACTCTTTCCAAATAAGTTTACAGACGTTGGGAAGAAGATTGTGTGAAGACAAAGCAGAAACTGGAGTTATGCTTGTCACAAAGCAAGGAATACCAGGAGCCACCAGAAGCTGGAAAAGACAAGGAAAGATTCTCCCCTAAAGCTTTCGGAAGATGTATGACTCTGCCAAACCTTTATTTTGGACCCCTGGCCTCCAGAAATGTGAAAGAATACATTTCCGTCATTTTTAAGCCACCGAGTATGTGGCTTAATTTGCTATGGCAGCTGTAGCAAGCCAATGCAGTATTCTTTTTATATAAGTTGAGAAAAAATTATTTCACCAATCCCTTATTGTTAACAATTAGTTTTCTGATTAAAAGAACATAGTTAGATGCTAATAATGTACTTGAACATGATGTAAAGAAATGGAGAAGCTATCCAAATAACTTAAGAGATAGGTTATTATAAATGGGAAGAAACTACCAGAAAAGCAATTTCAATTCAAAATAAACATTGTCTAGTAATCAGTACCATGGTTTTTCCAGTAGTCATGTACAGATGTGAGAGTTGAACTATAAAAAAGGCTGATCACCAAAGAATTGATGCTTTTGAATTGTGGTGTTGGAGAAGACTCTTGAGAGTCCCTTGGACTGCAAGGAGATCAAACCAGTCAATCCTAAAGGAAATCAACCATAAATATTTACTGGAAGGACTGATGCTGAAGCTGAAACTCCAATACTTTGGCCACCTAATGTGAAGAGCTGACCTGTTGCAAAAGACCCTGATGCTGGGAAAGATTGAAGGTAAAGAAGAGGGCAGCAGAGGATTAGATGGCTAGATAGTCTAATTGACTCAATAGAAAGAATTTGAGCAAACTGCAGGAGATAGCGGCCGGGGAAACATGGTTTCTGCAGTCCATGGGGTTGCAAACAGTTGGACACAACTTAGCAGCTGAAAAACAACAGTAATCAGTACAGTGCAAACTGAGAAAACGGCAGCTTTGGGAGGTAATAAACCTTCAACCTTCAGGCACAGAGGGGCATGAGTACTTAGTGCACATGTTTCAGAGGATATTCGAGCACTGACGAGTGGGTTGAACTTGGTGACCATTATATTTTCTTTTAGTCTAAAAGTTAATGAGTCTACCCCTCAGGCATCACCAGCTCGATGGACATGAGTTTGAACAAGCTCTGGGAGTTGGTGATGGACAGGGAAGCCTGGTGTGCTGCAGTTGATGGGGTCACAAAGAGTCAAACACAACTGAACAACTGAACTGACTGAACTATCCCTCAGGGGAGAGTGCTGTGGGGAAAAATGTATGAAAGAGAAATATCCAAACTGAAGACACTTATTGAAAGGACAATCTAAACCCCGCAAAAGTCTCTAAGCTCTAAAGAACATTACTATGTTGTCATTTGGGAACAGGAGTTTTAAAAAAGAAATTCAAAAAAGTAATGTTAATGGAAGTCACATCTGCTGTGACAGGCTTAGAAAGAATGATTCATCACACTTCAGAGTTAGGAGAAATTTTGAAGATCTTCTTGTCCAATACCTTCAATGTATTAGATGAATTCACTGAATTCAAGGAGAAAACTGATTGGGAACTTCCCTAGCAGTCCAGCAGTTAAGAAGCTACCTTGCAATGTATGGGACATGGGTTTGATTCCTGGTCCGGGACTAAGATCCCACATGCCCACAAAGCAGCTACTGAGCTCGTGTCCTCTGGAGCCCATGTGCCACAACTAGAGAGCCCGAGTGCTGCAGCTACTGAAACCTGCATGCTCTGGAACATGTGTACTGCAACTACTGAGCCTGCACACACAACTAGGGAGTCTGTGCACTGCAGTGAAAGAGCCTGCCTGATGCAATGAAGATTCTGTGAGCCACAACTAAGAACTGACAGGGCCAAAATGGAAGAGAGAGAGAGAGAGAAAGGAAGAAAAAAAAGCAAGCCCTGACTGGAGTAGGAGAGAGTGGTTTAAAAAGTAGATTATGAAAAATAAGAACTAAACCTAATTTAGCAATGACAGCCCCTCCCTACTCAAACAATGTCAAAATAAATATTTTATTAAAAAAAAAAGATCGGTCCTTAGTCACTTAGCTAGTTAATGATAGAAGTAAGATTTCAATCTAGACTTTCAGATCCAACTGTCAAACTCATTTTAAATGTTGTTTACATTCTCAGGTAACATGAGACTTATTGGAATTTTCTGATATTGTTCCTTTAAATGACATTTAAAACCCTAGTTCCAAAGGTTGCAACAATTACACTTTACCAAAGGGTAATTATACAGATATTTTTACTTTCTTTAGCATTTTCCAAATACACAGATCTTTTATTTTTACAATTATGAATCACTGCCAGGTGGTGAGATATGGAAATCTTGCAAATATATTGAAAGTCAGGATGTAATCATCTGCGTACTTGTGAACTATTCCAACATTAAATCAATTTTCGCCCACTTTAAGCTAATCTTAAATAATCATGTTTGAGTTTTTTATAATTGAAAAAATTGTGATTCTTTTTCTCCCTGTAAATGAATGTGAACTTAATATTATGGAAATTTCATGCTTAAGTAATTCTCTTTTAGTGTACAAATACTGTTACTATTCAGTTGCCTTTCAAAATACCACCAAAAGGCTGTATTTGTAGAATATAAAAAAATTTATAGTAATTTGATAAGATAATCATGAAATAAAAACATTTTGTCAACAAAAATGGATAGATATAAGATTATTTCTCACACTTCTTTGTGTTTTTCAAA
>SJYQ01096196.1:197290-216877 GCA_006410935.1 Redunca redunca | reverse complement strand
TATTTCACATTGACAGCAAAAATAAGCTTATATTGTACAAATTAAAATGAAACTAAAAAGAAAAACAATATGAAAATCTGATTTCTAAATCTGATTTCTAAACTAAATCAAAAGCTCATCCTTTCTCTACTTAAGTGGATAAAAATAGGATATGATTTGATAAAAACATACTCATAAACCTTACTGGCTGCTTCTACAAAAGGTTGCTATAAATATTTATCTTTATGTCTCTTGGGTAGTGCATGATAAGTAGCTAAACAATGTCACTGAGTTTCAAATGAATATGAATGATGAAGATTGATTGCTTTAATGTTAATGCAGTACCTGGCATTAAGTTTATTTACCATATGCTTTCCTTTTCTTTCTAGCTTCCTGTGTATCTATTCTAAAAGTTTCTGAATCTTATTCAGTATGAATTTAGCTCGAGATCATTTTCAAACTAACATGCAACTGCTATGAACATTAAATTTATGAATTCTTAAAAAGGAGAAATACTATAATGACTTACATCATAGACGTCTTTGCTTATCAAAGGTTGCAGGTAACTTGGCTTTCAAAATTGCTGTTTCTTCTCCAATTCTGCCAGGTGAAACTGGCCTTTCAGACATATTAATGATTTATTCTAAAGAAATTCTGTCAGGTGTAGCATGGAAAGGGTACCCCATGTGTGCGGGGCCCTAGATGAGAAGGAATGGCTTCATTGATGGGATACAGCTGGAGACAGGAGGCCCATCTGAGAGGAGGAGCTACAGTTTGATTCTCAAGGCCAGCACGTGTCAGTGTCAAGTGTAGCCACAGAGCAATGCGATGCTCACAGTGAAGTTCAAGGCCTCCATTCTCCCTGCCATCCCATGAAAACCCTAGGAGACGTGTCTGCAAAGAAAACGAAGGAACCTCCTCTCAAGACCTGACAGAAAAGTCCTTCCTCACCAACTCTGGCATTGAGACAGAACCAAGGAAATTACACACTCTCCCGGCATCTCTGGTGCCGTGACTCGGATTCAACCTGGCTGAAACAACCTCAGCTCCCCGCAAGACTGAGGCCAAGGACAACAAAAGCCCAACTTGGCAAAAGCTCACGCGGTGGAAGCTGAACGCAAAGAAAACCCAGCACAGTGGAAGTGAACATCCTCGTGGCGTGAAGGTGGGCTGACTCCAAAGGAGAGGCTTCAATCCGTCTTGGCTTCCTCCTTTTATACATTCGACCCCTGGCCCCTTGAGCCTGCCCTATGTAAATTGGGCTAGCCAGGAGGGCTGTTTGTTCCACCTGAAGTTCTCACTTCAGTCCTCAGATTTTCTTTTGTTCCATTTTCATGGGCTTTTTCCTTTCTTTAAATCACTGCCATTTTGGACTCTTTTTTCCTATTTCAGCTACCTAACACATGGAGATGACATACCTAGCCAAATAAATTATCTTAAAAAAAAAAGAGAGAGATTTTTCCATTATAACTAAACTGAACAAAGAACACCTCTGATATAAATAAAAATTGGTTCTTAACCTGCAGTTGTCATGTTGGATATTTTTGGATATTTAAACAATCTATTTACTGAAATATAAGCCAATTTGAAACACATTTACAAATATCACCCTCCCATGAGGTAATGGACAATTAAAAAATGGCCATTACTTGGTTTAAAAAAATTGTATATTGCACAGAAATATGACGTGTGTACCTTGAAAATCCTGTGCAAAAAGTAAATGAGTAAGAAAAAATATTGTGTGTAATAGCTAGTAGTTTATAGACACACATTTCTATCAACTATCCACTGGCATATTATTAATCAACATCAAAAATATCAACTAAGTCACAAATAATGTATAGCTCACTCCAGAGTACTACAGGTAGGGTAACCACTGGCATTCATACAAGAGTGAGTGGGATTCCTAAATATCCACTTTGACCCTTCATTTATCCTTCATTTTCTTCTCTAATAGTTTCCTTATTTCTAAGCTCCTGTATTCAATTAACACATATCCTTATTTATACTTTCTCCACAATACTTCCACTGCTCTTGGGCATGGGCAAATATCAACTCTCCTTTATTGGTAACAGCAGAGTAATAAAGTTTATGAAGACAGCATTCATTATGGATATTTTATTCTAACTTTCCAATTCAGTGATTCTTTCTTCAGTGGTGTTTATAATCTTTGGTGGGCAGACTCCAAAGCTGTTCCAAATGATTCACACCTCCTATTCTTGACCTTATGCAACCCCCTTCCCCTTTGTTATTCACTTCACACAATGACTTGGTCTTATGACCAACAGTCTTATTAGCAGACTCTCTCTATAGGCTCTCTCTGTTTTAAACTGTTCTAACTGAGAGGCCCATATGGCAAAGAACTGAATGATGCTTCTACCCAAAGGCCAGTAAGTAAATGAGGCCTTCAGTCTGACAACCTGCTTGCACCTACACAAATTTGCAGCAGATCTTTCCCTACGTGAGCCTCTAAATGATGCCCTTCCCCTGATATTCTGATTGCAACTTTGTGAGACTCTGAATCAGTGAATCCAATTAAGCCATGGCTTGATTCCAGACCCACAGAAACTGGTAACAGAAGTGTGTTGTTTTCAGAAAAGGTTTATAAACTCGAACCCAAAACAACAAAGTAAATGGTAACGGGATCATATTTATCAATAAGTACCTTAAATGTAAATGGGTTGGATGCCCCAACCAAAAGACAAAGAGTGGCTGAATGGATACAAAAACAAGACCTCTATATATGCTATTTACAAGAGAGCCACCTCAAACCAAGGGACATATACAGACTGAAAGTGAAGAGCTGGAAAAATATATTTCATGCAAATAGAGATCAAAAGAAAGCAGGAGTAGCAATACTCATATCAGATAAAATAGACTTTGAAATAAAGGCTGTAAAAAGAGACAAAGAAGGACACTACATAATGATCAAAGGAGCAATCCAAGAAGAAGATGTAACAATTATAAATATATATGCACCCAACATAGGAGCACTGCAATATGTAAGACAAATGCTAACAAATATGAAAGGGGAAATTAATACCCCACTCACACCTATGGATAGATCAACTAAACAGAATATTACAAGGAAACACAACTTTAAATGATACAATGATACAGTGAACCAGTTAGACCTAATTGATATCTATAGGACATTTCACCCCAAAACAATGAATTTCACCTTTTTCTCAAGTGCACACAGAACATTCTCCAGGATAGATCACATCCTGGGCATAAATCTAGCCTTGGTAAATTCAAAAAAATTGAAATCATTTCAAGCCTCTTTTCTGATCACAATGCAGTAAGATTATATTTCAACTACAGGGGAAAAAAAGCTATTGAAAATACAAACATATGGAGGCTAAACAACATGCTTCTGAATAACCAACAAGTCACAAAAGAAATCAAAAAAGAAATCAAAATATGCATAGAAATGAATGAAAATGAAAACACAACAACCCAAAACCTATGGGATTCAGTAAAAACAGTGCTAAGGGAAATGTTCATAGCAATACAAGCTTACCTCAAGAAACAAGAGAAAAATCAAATAAATAACCTAACTCTACACCTAAAGCAACTAGAAAAAGAAGAAATGAAGAACCCCAGGGTTAGTAGAAGGAAAGAAATAAAAAGTAGGGCAGAAATAAATGAAAAAGAAACAAGGAGATCATAGCAAAAATCAACAAAGCTAAAACCTGGTTCTTTGAGAAGATAAATAAAATAGACAAACCATTAGCCAGACTCACCAAGAAAAAAAGGGAGAAGAAACAAATCAACAAAATTAGAAATGAAAATAGAGAAATCACAACAGACAACACAGAAATGCAAAGGATCATAAGAGACTATCAGCAACTCTATGCCAATAAAATGGACAACTTGGAAGAAATGGACAAATTCTTAGAAAAGAATAACTTTCCAAACTGAACTAGGAAGAAATAGAAAATCTTAACAGACCAATCACAAGCACAGAAATCGAAACTGTAATCAAAAATCTTCTAGCAAACAGAAGCCCAGGACCAGATGGGTTCACAGCTGAATTCTACCAAAAATTTAGAGAAGAGCTAACGCCTATCCTACTCAAACTCTTCCAGAAAATTGCAGATGAAGGTAAACTTCCAAACTCATTCTTTGAGGTCACCATCACCCTAATACCAAAACCAGACTAAGATGCCACACACACAAAAAGAAAACTACAGGCCAATATCACTGATGAACATAGATGCAAAAATCCTTAACAAAATTCTAGTAAACAGAATCCAACAACATATTAAAAGATCATACATCATGACCAAGTGGGCTTTATTCCAGAGATGCGAGGATTCTTCAAAATTCACAAATCAATCAATGTGATACACCACATTAACAAATTAAAATATAAAAATTATATGATTATCTCAATAGATGTAGAGAAAGACTTTGACAAAATTCAACATCCATTTATGATAAAAACCCTCCAGAAAGCAAGAATAGAAGGAACATACCGCAACACAATAAAAGCCGTATATGATAAACCCACAGCAAACATTATCCTCAGTGGAAAAATTGAAAGCATTTCCCCTAAAGTCAGGAACAAGACAAGGGTGCCCACTCTTACCACTACTATTCAACATGATTTTGGAAATTTTAGGCACAGCAATCAGAGCAGAAAAAGAAATAAAAGGAATCCACATTGGAAAAGAAGTAAAATTCTCACTGTTTTCAGATGACATGATCCTCTACACAGAAAACCCTAAAGACTCCACCAGAAAATTACTAGAGCTAATCAATGAATATAGTAAAGTTGCAGGATATAAAATTAACACACAGAAATCCCTTGAATTCCTATACACTAACAATGAGAAAACAGAAAGAGAAATTAAGGAAACAATTCCATTCACCATTGCAATGAAAAGAATAAAATACTTAGGAATACATCTACCTAAGGAAACAAAAGACCTATATATAGAAAACTATAAAACACTGATGAAATAAATCAAAGATGACACAAATAGATGGAGACATATACCATGTTCATGGATTGGAAGAATCAATATAGTGAACATGAGTATACCACCCAAAGCAATCTATAGATTCAATGCAATCCCTATCAAGCTACCAACAGTATTTTTCAGAGAACTAGAACAAATAATTTCACAATTTGTATGGAAATACAAAAAAACCTCGAATAGCCAAAGCAATCTTGAGAAAGAAGATAGGAATTGGAGGAATCAACCTGCCTGACTTCAGGCTCTACTACAAAGCCACAGTTATCAAGACTGTATGGTACTGGTACAAAGACAGAAATATAGATCAATGGAACAAAAATAGAAAACCCAGAGATAAATCCACGCACCTATGGACACCTTATCTTTGACAAGGGAGGCAAGAATATACAATTGAGAAAAGACAATCTCTTTTTGGTGCTAAGAAAACTGGTCAACCACTTGTAAAAGAATGAAACTAGAACATTTTCTAACACCATACACAAAAATAAACTCAAATTTAAAGATCTAAATGTAAGATCAGAAACTATAAACCTCCTAGAGGAAAACACAGGGAAAAACTCTCTGACATAAATCATAGCAGGATCCTCTATGACCCGCCTCCCATAGTAATGGAAATAAAAGCAAAAATAAATAAATGAGACCTAATTAAATTTAAAAGCTTTTGCACAACGAAGGAAACTAATAGCAGGTGAAAAGACAGCCTTCAGAATGGGAGAAAATAATAGCAAATGAAGCAACTGACAATGAATTAATCTCCAAAATATACAAGCAGCTCCTGCAGCTCAATTCCAGAAAAATAAATGACCCAATCAAAAAATGGGCCAAAGACCTAAACAGACATTTCTGCAAAGAAGACATACAGATGGCTAACAAACACATGAAAAGATGCTTATGATCACTCATTTTCAGAGAAATACAAATCAAAACCACAACGAGGTACCATTTCATACCAGTCAGAATGGCTGCTATCCAAAAGTCTGAAAACAATAAATGCTGGCGAGGGTGCAGAGAAAAGGGAACCCTCCTACATTGTTGATGGGAATGCAAACTAATACAGCCACTATGGAGAACAGTGTTGAGATTCCTTAAAAAACTGGAAATAGAACTGCCATAGGACCCAACAATCCCACTTCTGGGCGTACACACCAAGGAAACCAGAATTGAAAGAGAAACATGTACACCAATGTTCATCACAGCACTGTTTACAATAGCCAGGACATGGAAGTAACCTAGATGTCCATTGGCAGATGAATGGATAAGAAAGCTGTGGTACATATACACAATAGAATATTACTCCACTATAAAAAAAGAATGCATTTGAATCAGTTCTAATGAGGTGGATGAAACTGGAGCCTATTATACTGAGTGAAGTAAGTCAGAAAGAAAAACACCAATATATTAACACATATATATGGAATTTAGACAGATGGTAATGATGACCCTATAAGCGAGGCAGCAAAAGAGACACAGATATAAAGAACAGACTTTTGGACGCTGTGGGAGAAGGCGAAGGTGGGATGATTTGAGACAATAGCATTGAAACATATATATTATCATCTGTGAAATAGATCTCCACTCCAGGTTTGATGCATAAGATAGGGTGCTTAGGGCTGGTACACTGAGGGATGGGATGGGGAAGGAGGTGGGAGAAGGTTTCAGGATGGGGAACACATGTACACCCATGGCTAATTCATGTCAATGTATGGAAAAAACTACTACAATATTGTAAAGTAATTAGCCTCCAATTAAAATAAATAAATTAGTTTTTTTAAAAAAGCAACCAAAAAAAAAAAAAAAAGCCGGGAAGTCAAATGGTTCCTATAAAGCAGATGGAAATGAGAAGAGTGTTGTTTTAAAAAGCTAAGTGTGCAGTTATGTGTTATGTAGAATAGATCACTAATACAGTTTTGTGTTCTTAATTTTAATGTTTTGTTTTTCCAGTTTGGGGACTTTCCTCATGGCTCAGATGGTAAAGAATCTGCCTGCAATGCAGGAGACTCAGGTTCAATCCCTGGGTGGGTGCTGGGAGCGCTCCGCAGAAAGAGAGAGAGGCAGTGGAACTTCTCTCAGCAGAGAGCTGAGGGGTCCCAAAGAAAGGTGAGCCTGCTGTCCGCCAACCCAGCCCCTCGGCAAGCGAGAGACAATGAGACAATCAGACACGACAGGGGTTCCATCAAGTGTGGTTCTGCTTTATTGTTACAAACTCCCTGCTTATAAAGGCAAGCAGGGAGGGGTTTGCGAGGGACTTTCCATAGTTACACCAATCATGTTAAAGGTCAAATCGTCATGTGCCATCATTATAATGGGAGTCTATGGTGATCACGCGCTGTCTACGTGCACAGAAATCAAGAGAGCCAATCAGAAGTTTTGACAAACAACATTGACTATGCCCCCATCTCTTCCGCCAGGCGCCATCTTAGTTTCCGTCTGCAATGCTAGCCTTTTTCTTTTTCAAGGTTTCCCATTTAGGGCCCCACAGGTGGGGATGATCCCCTTGAGAAGGAAATGGCAACTCACTCCAGGATTCTGTGTCTGGAGAATCCCTTGGACAGAGGAGCCTGCTGGGCTATAGTCCATGGGGGTCACAAAGAGCTGGACATGACTGAGTGACTAATATTTTCACTTTTCCAGTTTTAAAGTATTTGACTTATTTTTTGCAAGTATGCAATGACATGTTTTATAGTTTCCAGTTCTATACTAAAATTTTCAATCTTTTATTATACTTTTAACACAGTAAACATTAATTTAAAGTCTAGCTTATGCAACCTTATGAAAGACTCAGAACCAGTCACCCAGCTAAGCCACGCCCAGTTTTCTGACCTAACAAGACCATAAGATAATGACTATTGGTTATTTTAAGCTGAGTTCTATGTTGGGTTGATAATACTTGCAGGATTTTGTTCCAGGATAAGAAGTGAACAAATCTAAATATATATTTAAAAGCATGGGGTCTAAAAAAAAAAAAAAAAAAATTTAAAGTCTATTTCATAGTCCAAACATTTGGTGCCCCTTTAGGTCTGTTTCTATCATCTACTGTGTCTGCCGATTTTCATTCTGACCATATTTCTCCTTTTGTGCCAAATCATTATATGGATATATTATATTTGAAAAACTGCTTGTAGAAATAATTTGAGACCTAGCAATATGTTCTCTTTCTCCAAAGTGGCATCTTTCAAATTCTCAGGGCACTAGAAATCTCAGGTCACATTAATCTACTTAATAAAACTTCAGATTTTTTAGGCTATCTAGTTGACTCAGTTCTAAACTATATTCTATGTGAATAGTTTACTTCTAGTTCACCCTTGTGGTTATTCAGGATCATTTAAGGAATTCTATCAGAGTCCCAACCTTGGAAATCCTGTGCTGTAATCTGTTCTGACTTTATAAGACTATTAAAAGTCTTCCCAACTTTTCAGCCTCCTCTTCTTGGTTAACAAATTTCCCCGCCAGAGCAAAAGCAGACCCAGTATTAGATCCACCTTTCTAGATTTCCATTTTCTTCCAGATATCAGTCTGCCAATTACTCACTACCCTGTTACCTCTCTAATGCCTTTAAGTGGATATTTGCTGTGAATAGTAAGATATTATAGCAGGGAGTTTAAACTAAATGATCTTCCCACTATTTTTGGAAGCAGAAGTCATGTTAATTCTTAGCTTTGTAACTAGTTTGTGTTTCATTGCCATTTGGGCCTCTTTTCTAGTCTGATAAGGGCTCAACTCTGTAACAGCATCCTAATGATTCTTCCACAACCGGGGAGGATGGTACTGCAGACAACTCAACAAAATACTCTGTACAGTGTCCAAACATTCTCTGGTTGCCAACTTTGGTTCCACAAAAATGGATAAGATTTCTCTTAAACTCATGATTAATAAACTGTCAAAACAAAACAAGTCAGGTTTCACTTTGCCTTTCATTTAGCAGATGTATGGAATGTAAGTTCATATATTTTTCTAGGTAACTTCTTTTATTAAAAGATCAGGTTTCACTTAATTATCTCAAACAAAATTGAACTCATTTGAATTCAATTTATCATTGCTATAATGTCTGTTGATAGAAAACAAAGATCTCTAAAGCCCAAGAGGCAATTATAAAGGTTAAATTTGACCACTGATAATACACCTTCTTAATAGTAATCTGGACTTCAGGGGTCATGAACTCAATGCCTCATGGATAAAACATTAACACAAATTAGCTAAGTATAACTGATGATGTTGGCAAGTAAACAGAGGAGAAATGAGGAGCTATGGGACTGTGGCAAACTGGAGACAGTATGTCTGCTCTACGGGGACACAAAGCAGACAATTTCCAGCACCTATCTATTGTAAACACACAACAGAATGTAAATCTAGAGTCACCAGATTTTACTATTTTTCAAAAGAACTTGAAAGCTGGATGGTTTATAAGCCCTCTCCTTTTTAATATTGCAACTAAAACAAAAAACTTAACACCATGTGCAGTAAAGATTAATGACATAAACAGAACTCAGCTGCTAAACTAAACTATCCCTGATGCCCATTTAAGTCCTGCTCACCTTCTTTATTATTGATTAATGATTGATTGCTGGGAGAAATATCAATAACCTCAGATACACAGATGACATCATCCTCATGGCAGAAAGCACAGAGGAACTAAAGAGCCTTTTGATGAAAGTGAAAGTGGAGAGTAAAAAAGTTGGCTTAAAACTCAACATTCTGAAAACTAAGATCATGGCATCTGGTCCCATCACGTCATGGCAAATAGATGGGGAAACAATGGAAACAGTGAGAGACTATTTTGGGGGGCTCCAAAATCACTGCAGGTGTTGACTGCAGCCATGAAATTAAAATACACTTGCTTCTTGGAAGAAAAGCTTTGATCAACCAAGACAGCATATTAAAAAAACAGAGACATTACTTTACCAACAAAAGTCTGTCTAGTCAAAGCTATGGTTTTTCCAGTAGTCATGTATGGATGTGAGAGTTGGACTATAAAGAAAGCTGACCACCAAAGAATTGATGCTTTTGAACTGTGGTGTTGGATAAGACTCTTGAGAGTCCCTTGAACTGCAAGAAAATCTAACCAGTCCATCCTAAAGGAAATCAGTCCTGAATATTCATTGGAAGGACTGATGCTGAAGCTGAAACTTCAATACTTTGGCCACCTGAGGCGAAAAACCGACTCGTTAGAAAAGACCCTGATGCTGGGAAAGATTGAAGGTGGGAGAAGAAGGGGACGACAGAGGATGAGATAGTTGGATGGTATCACCTACTCGATGAACATGAGTTTGAGCAAGTTCCGGGAATTGGTGATGTACAGGGAAGCCTGGTGTGCTGCAGTCTATGGGGGTCGGAAAGAGTCAGACATTACTGAGTGACTGAACTGACTGACTGAATGATTAATCAAGGATTAAGAGAGTAAACTTATTGGAATGGTTCTGGAGATCCTAATAAAGTGCTTATAACAAAACTATTGCCAGTTTGAAAATAAAGGTCAAGTTTTATATGAAATGAAGACCCAGAGAAGTACTTTCCATGGGTAAGTTTTCATTTTCCTAAGATCATGACAGTTTTTAGTAATTCAGACCTAGAATTAAACTGATAAAAAGTACCGGCAGCACATTTATAAAGTTACTTGGTTACATATTTCTGCATCTTATATATCTCTACATGATAAATAAGTTCATAAGGCCATAGCAAAAATAAATATAATTGCTATTATATATATATATATCACATCTTAAAAAATGCTAAAGGTTTGAATATCTTTGTATCAATTCACAATTTTTATAAAAACATTCCAAAAGTGTATGTTTGAATTAAAATATTAAAGCATCAAGCTTCTAATCATTTATACAGTTATCTATATGAAAATAAAAATTGGTTACTTTCTTCTGTCTTCAGCATTTCTAAACTGGTTGATACATGTTTTTGCTATATGTCACCAATATAAAACTTCATTTACTGTGTCCAAAAACTAAAGAGGTAAAAAAGACAAATGAGCTGTCATCTGCATGTATAATCTTGGGTTTCCCATCAAGTCATTCCTAGAGAACATTGTTGTTGTTGTTTAGTCACTAAGTTGTATCTGACTCTTTGTGACCTTATGGACTGCCAGTCTCCTTTGTCCATGGAATTCTCAAGGCAAGAATACTGGAAGAGGTTGCCATTTCCTTCTCCAGAGGATCTTCTTGACCCAGGGATTGAACTTGCATCTCCTGCGTTGGCAGGTGGATTGTTACCACTGAGCCACCAGAGAAGACATTACTTGCCTTTTAAGTCCAGTAGCAGTCCCTTTACATAATTTTGGAAGGGCTTCTCTTATAAATAAGAGTTGATAGATAATCAGCCTGCAAAGTAGGAGACCACGGTTTGATTCCTGGATTGGGACAATCTGTGGGAGAAGGCATAGGTTACCCATTCCAGTATTCTTGGGCTCCCCCTGTGGGTCAGCTAGTAAATAATCTACCTGCAATGCAGGAGACCTGGGTTGGATCTCTGGATTGGGAAGATCCCCTGGAGAAGGGAAAGGCCTTCAGGATTCTAGCCTGGAGAATTCCATGGACTGCATAGTCCATGGGGTTAGAAAGAGTTGGAGATGACTGAGCCACTTTCACTTACATAATTTTGAAAACAAATCATCTTATAACCATAATTATCTTTTAAAAATGCAAAAAAGCCAAAATACAACCTACACATTAAACCTCAAACTTATGTCCAAACTATTATAAATGTTTTAGAAGCCAATTTCATGTGTCAAAAATTATTAACAGACGTTTTGTAGTGAAAGCAGAATTGTGTAGGATGACAGTAACACAAAATGTAATCAAGATCTGAAACAGAAGTTGGTGTTTTTACATAAAGTGGGGGGAGAAAAAACAAAGAAATGTGATCAAGAAATGGAGGTTCATTTTGTACTAAAGACGATGTCCAGAACATTTTATTTAAAGTAGGCAAATTATGAGAATACTTTTAAAGTTATATAGTCTCATAAGCTATAGTTAATGAAGTGCTTTAGTGGCTAAGTCCTGTCTGACTTGTGACCCCATGGACTGTAGCCTGCCAGACTCCTCTGTTCATGGGATTCTCCAGGCAAGAATACTGGAGTGGGTTGCCATTTCCTTCTCCAGTTAATGAAGAGATAAGCTTATTTGTATGGTAACTATTGCTGTATATTAGTCTATACTATGTTTATTACACACTGAGACAGTGACCATGTCTGTATATTTAGAATATTATTACCTATAATTTTCATGCTTTGTGGAGTGTCTTAATACTCCTTGGTTTTAATTTTTTATTGCTATTATTGTTTGATTTAATGAAACTATTTAACCAAACTTTGGAATACTAAGGCCTTTCATAAGAAATTCAAACTTGTCCAATTAAACATTGACCAATGTCAATATTATACACTTGTGGGCTTTTTATTTCTATTTAAATATTCTCTGTAGCAATTTTTCCCATTTATTTTCCTTTTCTTTTTCCCTGCCCATGGTTTTTCCAAATTTTATGAGTAATAAGCAAATAAAAATTATTTCTCCTAATATATTTATGTGAATTAACCTTAACTCACATTTAATTTAACCATTATCCACAATGGGCTAGAACGTAACATAAAATACAATATGTATAGCAATTAACTTGACTATTAAAATATCTGAAGAAAAAAAATCTAAGGTTTTTGTGTCTCTTGTTATTGTTCAGTCACTAAAGTCCTATTCAACTCCTTGCCTGTCCTCCACTATCTCCCAGAGTTTTCTCAGATTCATGTCCATTGAGCTGGTGATGCTTTCTAACCATTTAATCTTCTGCTGCCCCCTTCTCCTTTTACCTCCAATCTTTCCCAGCATCAAAGTTTTTTCCAATGAGTCAGCTCTTCGCATCAGATGGCCGAAGTATTGGAGCTTCAGTATCAGTCCTTCAAATGAATAGTCACGGTTGATTTCCTTTAGGACCAACTGGTTTGATCTCTTTGCTGTCCAAGGGACTTGCAAGAGTCTTCACCAGCACAATTCGAAAGCATCAATTCTTCGGTGCTCAGCCCTCTTTATGGTACAACTCTCACATTCATACATGACTACTGAAAAAAAAAAATCTTTGACCATAGGGACCTTTGTGGGAAAAGTGATATCTCTGCTTTTCAATGTTATCTAGGTTTGTCATAGCTTTCCTTCTGAGGAGCAAGCATCTTTTAATTTCAAGGCTGGAGTCACCATCTACACTGATTTAGAGCCCAAGAAAAAATCTGTCACTGTCTCCACCTTTTCCTTTTCTATTTGCCATGAAGTGATTCAAACAGATGCCATGATCTTGGTTTTTCAATGTTGAGTTTTAAGCCAGCTTTTTGACTCTCCTCTTTCACCCTTATCAAGAGATTACTTAGTTTCTCACTTTCTGCCATTAGAGAGGTATTATTTGCATATCTGAGGTTGTTGACATTTCTCTTGGCAATCTTGATAATAGCTTGTTATTCATCCAGCCTAGCATTTTGCATTATATACTGCATATAAATAAACAAGATAACAATATACAGCTTTGATGTACTCCTTTCCCAATTTTGAACCAGCCAGTTTTTCCATATTCGGTTCTGTATGCCAGTACAAAACTGGCATACAGGTTTCTCAGGAGACAGGTTCTGGTATTCCTCTTTAAGAATTTTCCACAGTTTGTTGTGACTCACATAGTCAAAGGCTTTAGTTTAGTCAATGAAGCAGAAATAGAAATGTTTTTCTGGAATTCCCTTGCTTTCTCTAGATTCAACAAATGCTGGCAATTTGATCTCTGGTTCCTCTTTTCCTTAAACTCAGCTTGTGTATCTGGAAGTTCTCAGTTCAAATACTGTTAAAGTTTAGCTTGAAGAATTTTGAGCTTTACCTTGCATGTGAAATGAGTTCAACTGTATGGTAGTATGAACATTCTTTGGCATTGCCCTTCTTTGGAACTGGAATGAAAACTGACATTTTCCAGTCCTGTGGCCACTGCTGAGTTTTCCAAATTTGCTGACATATTGAGTGCAGTTCTTTAATAGCATCATCTTTTAGGATTTTAAGTGGTTTTGCTGGAATTCCATCGCCTCCATTAGCTTTGTTCATTCTAATGTTTCCTAAGGCCCACTTGACTTCACACTCCAGGATGTCTGGCTCTAGGTAAGTGACTACACCATTGTGGTTTCCCAGGTTATAAAGATCTCTCTTGTATAGTTATTCTATGTATTCTTGCCACCTGTTCTTAATCTCTTCTACTTCTGTTAGGTCTTACTGTTTCTGTCTTTTATCATGCCCATCCTTGCATGAAATGTTCTTTTGATATCTCCAATATTCTTGAAGAGATCTCTATAGTCTTTCCCATTCTGTTTTCCTCTATTTCTTTGCATTGTTCATTTAAGGCCTTCTTATCTCTCCTTCCTATTCTCTGGAACTCTGCATTCAGTTGGGTGTATCTTTTCCTTTTTCCCTTGTCTTTCACTTTTCTTCTTTCCTCAGCTATTTGTAAAGTCTCCTCATGCATTTCTTTTTGGGATGATTTTGGTCAATGCCTCCTGTACAATATTATGAATCTCCATCCATAGTTCTTTAGGCACTCTGTCTAGTAAACTAGCCCTTCTGTTGTGTCCATTAATTTTCTGTTTATAGGAACCAACTACTTAGAGTAAGTTAAATACATGTATGATGAAACATTTGAATTTTACCGAATAAAATTTTGAGTAACAAACATTCAAGAAATGTTTGTTACTTTTCATGCTTTTTCAAGTATAATTTCATAACAAAGTTGTTTCTGATGGAGTGCAATTTGACACAAGATGGTGGTTCCATATTAGTCAATTCCTGAAGAGATCTAGTTTCTTTAGTTTAAATGAATTATTATAAAAAATATGTATTTTCTGGGAAATTTATTAAACTGAAAAATTAAGGGAAAAATCACACCAATTTTAATCACCAGGCCTATTCCCAGTTACAATGGTGATGTTAACAGTTCAGGTATGAAACACCGATTATACAGAGTGAAGTAAGCCAGAAAGAAAAACACCAATACAGTATACTAACGCATATATATGGAATTTAGAAAGATGGGGATGATGACCCTGTATGCGGGACAATAAGGGAGACTCAGATCTATAGAGTGAACTTTTGGACTCTGGGGGACGGAGGGAGGGAGGGGGTGGGATGGGATGGGGGAGTGGCATTGAAACATGTATACTGTCATGTGGGAGACGAGTCGCCGGTCGATGTCTGATGCAGGATGCAGGATGCTTGGGACTGGTGCAGGGAGAGGACCCAGAGGGATGGTATGGGGTGGGAGATGGGAGGGGATTCGTGTTTGGGAACGCATATACACTCATGGTGAATTAATGTCAATGTTTGGCAAAACCAATACAGTAATGTAAAGTAAACTAAAGTAAAAATAAAAATAAAAAAAAAAAAAAAGAAACACAAAACTGAAATCATATTGCAATTTTTAATGTGCTTATAAATATATTTATTTCTGTGAAAACTGATGAGGTCATCTAAGGAAAGATTATGAATAAAAAAAGATGGAGCCTAGAGCAGAAGTCTGAGGTATACAAATATTTAAAGAAAAATTAGAAGAACAGCAGAGAAATGTGAAAGAATGTTCCAAGAGATAGGAAGAGAACACATCCACTGAAGGCAATAAAAGACACGACTTTAAGAATGAAGGGATAGTCATCCACTCTTTCATCAAAGTCAAGTCATTCATTAAAGTCAAGTCAGAGAACTGTCCAGTGATTTTACTACATGAAGGTTAATGATGACTTGTGTTGGTAAGCAGCTTTAGAGGATCCCAAGACCAACTGGACCTATGTAGCTCATGAGACTCAACTATAAAATTCCTGAGTTAATAAGCTAAGCAAGCCTTTCAAAAAATAAATGTATAGCAATCAACAGTAGGTATTACAAAGCCATTTTGAAGCTATAAAAGCTATAATTAAAATGAAAAATTCATTCTAAATTACACAAAAATTTAGGCATATACATGAAACATGAGGAAATCTTCATAAAGAAAACTGTACAACTTTGCTGAAATAAAAAAAACTAAATGAATGAGGTATACTTGATTTCAAACTTGAAAGATTGACTACCTTAAATTCATTAATTCACATCTATGCAACAAACTTTTTTTGAAGACTTTCTTGATGGAGACCATGTTTTAAAGCCTTTATTGAATTTGTTGCAGTATTGCTTCTGCTTTAAGTTTTGGTTTTTTGGCCATGAGGCATGTGGGATCTTAGCTCCCTAACCAGAGATAGAACCTGTACACTCTGCATTGGAAGATGAAGTCTTATCCACTGGACAATCAGGGAAATCCCTCAACAAACTTTTGAGTGTTTACTTATATGATTCTAGGCACCTGGTTTGAATCAGCAAATGAGACACATAAAGGTCAAAGCTGGCAATCTTATCTAAACTGGCAGACTTCAATGGGAACATCAGGTACTGCTCACCATTAAACAATTGGGGGTTGACTAACACAAAGATTTTATTGAAATGTCCTTCTATTAATACTTACCCATTTTTCTTTGCCTTTTTAAACAAGAATTTTATCAAAAGCCTTATTATTTTGCACTGAACTACTAAAGTTTGCTATTAGCATATTTTCATACATCAATCTAGTACTGAATTTCATAACTCTACCCTATCAGGGTGGATTTTTAAATTACTGTTGAATTCAGTAATGTGGAATTTTATTTAGGATTTCTAAATTTATACAGAAATGCTCATTTTTGGAGGGATTTTTTTAAAAATTGAAATGAGTTATTAAAAATGAATTGGGTAGCACTCCAAATTTTAAGTTTTACTTCATGAAAATTTTAAAGAATTCACAGATAAACTGTATGGTTATGAAGGCTTGTCAGAAGGTATCTTAGAAGTATTTTCCATTTCTTCCATGGTCCATTTAAGTTTTCTATCTTTACTCAATCATTTCATTTTTCAGGTGAAAATATCCAAGTTCATTATATACAGTATTTTCTTGTCTATTTAGAGACCCATCAAGTGTATTACTTTCCCTTTTTCAATTCTAGATGTTTTCTTTTTTCCTCTTGATTAGATTTGCTAGAACAGTGTCTTTTCCTGACACTGGAGGCCTAGGATAAAGAACCAGTTATTGCATCTACTTGTCAAGTCTGTTCTCTCTTTCAATTCACCGTCTTCTACATTTAATTTTCTTCTGATTTTCTTTAGTTTTTAAAAACTCTTCAGCAAATACTGATTTTATTTCCTTACTGTAAATAAACACATAACATTATAAACTTGCCATTAAGTACACTAGTAAGCAGGCTTCAAATATAAGACTGTAAAGCAAGGTTATGATGCTCTTCCAGATTGAGAATAGTAAACATTTCTTTGTACTTCATGTTTTATCTTTTAAAATGTATGTGGCTTTCCCCATTCTACTCCATGTGTGTTAATAGAAAAATAGTTTTTCCAGGTATTAAAGCAAAGTAAGTTGACAACTGCAAAAAGAAGGTGGGTTATGTTTATTTAGTGATTCTCTTACATACCTTCATGTGTTCCTAGAAGTAAATGTATTCAAAATAACTTTGGCTATATCCAACTAGCTTTTATAGGCAGGATTTGCATTTCAGTCTAAAGTTTTACTTACACTAATACAATGCTTTCTTGTACAAAGCACAGGAAAGCTACCATAGACCAGATCATATGAGTACATCTGACAAAAATGAAAAGGTAAGATAACTAGCTTTCATTTCTAGACTGTAATATAGCTCTAGAATTTTATATTGAATATTTGGTGTAAGCAATAACCATTTATGTATATACTTTTACTTTCAAATGATTAGGTGTCTCCAATTTAAAAATATATTAGCAATTTGTGAATATACTGTGATGCAGAGTTCATGACTTGTATGATTCCTGTTTTTAAGAATTTCTAACACTTTCTGTGGTCTACTGAACATTTTTGCATACATGTTCTATTACATTTTAAAAGACCTATTTTGTTTGTAAGATTCAAAATTTTATTGTCAACTTTACTAATTATTCCTCATTTTTAGTTACTTCAGTTTAAGACTAAGATTTACTTTAAGTAACATTTCACACACTGATTACAATCTGTAATACAAAATAACATTTTAACACTAGATTCTTTTTGATGCCTTGAATTATTTGAAATTATATGTGCTCACCCTGCTTTATGCTTACTTTTGCCTAGTATGACTTTGTATACTCATTACATTTATTCATTTTGAATTCTCCATTCATTAGCTCCTCTTATTAAATCACGTGCTAATCAACTACATTTTTAATAAATTTGTAAGAGACTTGGATGTTCTGACATTTTTTTCAACTGTCCTATCTATATATTGGGGCTTCCCAGGAGGCACTAGTGGTAAAGAACCCGCCTGCCAACACAGGGAAGTAAGAGGCTCAGGTTGGATCCCTGGGTTAGGAAGATGCCTTGGAGAAGGAAATGGCAACCCACTCCAGTATTCTTGCCTGAAGAATCCCATGGACAGAGGAGCCTAGCAGGCTACAGTCCATGAGGCTGTAAAGTCAGACATGGCTGAAGCAACTTAGCAGGCACGACATATTTATCTAGACTAGTATAGACTTCTTCTGATGTAATGTTTCCCCCAGAAGTCTAAACAATGCTACATTGTTCCCTAATGTTCAGTGTTATATGCAAATGTGGCACCAAATAGATTTTATTAGTAAACAACTTTTTTCTGGAAATGCTTTTAGAAAACACCCAATTTGGGGTAAACCAAGTAAACACCAAATTCCCAGGTAAATGAACTTTTCACCTTCATTCACGTATCTATCCACTTACTCTTCTTCCTGTTTTTGGAAAATGCCATCAAGAATCAGCTCAAATGCTACTTGCTCCAAGGAAAGTTCCTAGGATCCATGCCAGTCAGAATTAACATTTCCTTTATCTGAATTTATACCACTGATATACTGCTGTAGCACTGACTAGATCTATAGTGTATTACTGGAGAATATCTACCACAGACCCTGGAGTCAGACCACCTTGGTTCAAATTCTAATCTTGTCTCCTTCTAGTTGTGTGACCTTCAATAAGCTGTTGTGCTCTCTGTGTAACACATCTGCAAAATGAGAATAACAGCACCTAGCTCACAAAAATTTTTGATGATTAAATGAGCTGATATCAATAAAGTATCTAAACAATGCTCTAGAATATAGTAGAGCTATATGAAGTGCTGACATGTATGCATAGGTGTGTTTGTGTAATATGTGTGTTCTACACCATTTGTAATGAGAAAAATTGTCGTGAAAGAGTAAAACAGGTGCTACCACAGAGGGAGAAGTATGCAATGGATGGGACAATTAAATGCAATCTATTTAAACAAGTTTATGAGATTACTCTGTTTTATGGAAGCAGAAATCAAAGATGGTAACTCAAATTGTCCAAGGTTCAATTAGTTAGAAAGTGAGAGCCCAGACCAAGAGATATTTTATTTGGAGCTTGCTAAGGTTGTGCCTTCTATATCTGCATTTTTTTTTTACATGAAGGATGAATGAGAATGCAATATCCAAGGTGGAATAAACAGGAACAAGGGTAGGAAACAATATTCCAAGCTTTGGAAACAGATTAAATAAAAGATGGTGGAGTAAAACTACATGGCACTCCACAAAAAAAAAAAAAAAAA
>SJYQ01096196.1:144423-193568 GCA_006410935.1 Redunca redunca | reverse complement strand
AAAAAAAAAAAAAAAAAAGCCCTCAGAAAAACCCTTGACTTTCTAAGAACTTCAACCAGGTAGTTATCAGATGAATTCTATGTCTTAATTTATAATTCAAAATCGGTTTTATGAGTTGTTTTCATTTTGCCTAGTGTATTTCATGTCATCATAAGGTTACAGGATATCTGAATATTTTTATTATTCAAATATTCTGGCTGTTTCTTGGTCTATGCTGACTGGCTTTAATACTTCTAAATTCAAGGGGCACATAGTAAGTTGTAAATTTTGCCACATATCAATTTTGCCACATTTTATATCAACTTTAATGAATACAGCCAGTAAACAGTATTGTTAAAATACAGAATTAATTATAATATAAAAAGAAGTACTTTATTTTTTATGAATAAAGTTTCCTCTTAATTTTTCTGATTGTCTACTTGTATTCCTACTCTTACTATTTAGTTCTATTATAAAGACATTAAGTCAACAATTGTTGAGTATGAAGTTAAAAATACATATACAAAAGAAAAAAAAGGTGAGGCTGGCAATAATTAAGTCACTGTTAAAACCCTTCCTGGATGTTTATATAGGAGTAGCACCAACCTAGGTATGCATTCTATTACTTCTGGTTTTGTAACAAAAGTCAAGTGGTTCACAATGGCCTCTGAAAGTCCTCTGTGACATGCCTCCCTCTATCTCACTCCAGCTCCCTATCTTCACTCTCCCACTCCTTTTTATGCTGTTCCTTAAACACTTCAAGTCTGTTCCTACCTCAAAGCTATCTGTCATTCCCTTTGCGTGGAAGTGTCCTTCCCACAAGTTTATGCAAAGACGGCTCCTCATCCTCAGGTCTCTGTTCAAATGAAAATCTTTAGAGACCTCCTCTGAATTAACTCTAAAAGTCTAAAGTGATTCTGTCCCATGCCTCATTTATACCTGCACCCTATGCATATTCTCCCCTTCATCTAGTATATTCTCTTCAGAGCATCACCACTAGTTGGAAGATTCCCTGAAGGAGGGAATGGCTATCCATTCCACTATTCTTGCCTGGAGAATTCCCATGGACAGAGAAGCCTGGTGGGCTACACTCCATAGGGTCACATAGAGTTGGACATGACTGAAGTGATTAACACTTTCAAAAACACTACGTTTACTATCTTTTACTATCCCTACTATAATGTAGGGCTTCCCTGGTGGCTCAGATGGTAAAGAGTCTGCTCCAGGAAAGCAGGATCTCTCTCATTCAACACTGTATCTCCAAAGCCAACACTGAATGAACTGTCTCCCAATCAATAACCTAGATATGGTCCTCAAAGAAATTATACATAACTGTGATTTTATCTAAAATTTAATCCATGAAAGCAGTTCATTTTCTAGTTTCAGAAAGCTGTTATCATCCAGAGTTGATTCAGTTAGCTAGTCTTTGAAATATTTGAGAATATCATCAGAAAAAAATGCATTCACACAAAAATGGTCAAAGTAAAAGATGACAGTAACTACCAAATTGTCACTAACCAACTACAAATGTAAAATATTTAATTATGGATTTTAAAACAATTGCATTGTGTGCCAATGCAAGTTTTCAAAATGTTAAGTTCTACCTAAGTTTTAACCTAAAGAAAATAATTTGACCTGCTAAATTCTTAAAATGTTTTCCAATAACATTGATGCCATAAAACTAGTTTTACCTTGATACATAGCCTGTGCTCCAGTCCAAGCAAAAAGGCTTGCAATAGCATTAGCTCTAAAAATGACTTCTATCTGATCAGCACAGTTTTGTTTCAAAAGCCGTTCCCTTTTTAATTCGTCAGGTAGCAGATGAAACTGGGTATGTCCATAACAGAGTGGATCTGCTGTCCTTGTGCCTGAGAGCAAAATAAAAACATTTCAGATGAAATGCACAAGTAGGAAATCTAGAAACACGTCCTCAGTATTTACTTCAAACCCATATATCTCCTCTACTCATTATGTGATCAGCACTCAAAATACACAAAAGGAAAGCTTGGTTTACTTATTGTTTATAAAATATTTCACCTGAAAGTACAATCTGCCAGCTATCATCAGTCCAAACAATATATGTAAAATTTATAATTCCCTATTATGTCAGTTTTCTCAAACTCCTTGGTCATCATTGGGAAATTTGTTATTCTCCTGGTCATAATCACCAAAGGATGCAAACATTTCATAACTTTAAAAACTTCCTTTATAATGCTGACATTCTTGATTTTAGTGGAAAGTGTTTTCAACCAAAAGTTCCCCATAATTCACTCTCCAAGACCACCACAGTGATTGATAGAGGACTGATAAAACAGTTCTGGAGGACCAGCATACAGTTGCTTTCTTAAAAATGTTTTCAGTCAGCTAGGAATTAATAAACAGAGAAAAAATAGCCAAAGTATAAGCTGCATGAGGGCAGAGATTAATTTTTATATTCCTGATGGTTATCATAGTGTGTTACACAAATGGGAGGCTTTTGTTGAAAAAAGTCAATCACTACCTCAAATTCAGCTCTATACTTTTTCATTTTTGACAAAAAACACACTTTTCCACATAAATAACAAATTAACAAAGCATAACATGTATAACTATTTTTTATGTTTTTTAAATTATGGTAAAAGTCACATTAAAACATACTATTTTAACCATATTTAACTGTACAGTTCAGTGGCACTAAAAGGGATTAATTTCCAAAATAAACAATTAGCTCATGCAGCTCAATATCAAAAAACAAATAACCCAATCAAAACATGGACAGAAGACCTAAATAGACATTTCTCCAACAAAGGCATATAGATGGCCAAAAGTCACATGAAAAGATGCTCAGCATCACTAATTATTAGAGAAGTGCAAAAGAAAACTACCATGAGGTACCACTTCATACTAGTCAAAATGGCCATCACCAAAAATACACAACAAATGCTGAAGGTGTGGTGAAAGGGGACCTTTCCTACACTGTTGGTGGGAATGTAAATTGATAAATTCACTATGGAGAACAGCATGGAAATTCCTTAAAAAATTAAGAACAGAAATACCATGTGGCCCAGCAGTCCCACTCCTTGGCACATATCTGGAGAAAACCAGAATTCCAAAAGATACATGCATCCCAGTGTTCATAGCAGTACTATTTACAAAAGCCAGGACATGCAAGCAACCTAAATATCCTCCAACAAAAGAATGGATAAAGAAAATGTGGGGTGTGTGTGTGTGTGTGTGTGTGTGCGTGTGGATGTGTGCACAACGGAATATTAGTCATAAAGAGGAAAGGAAATGTGTCATTTGCATGGCCCTAGTGACTTTCATGCAGAGTAAAGTTAAATCAGAAACTATAACTGTTTTTTAACCTTAAATACTATAATTCAGTAGAAACATAAAATTTTAAATGGTAAATTGAGAGAATATTTTCTTTCAATTTTCATGTATGTTGAAACCTGAGATGTTACATTGCTCATGGACAGGCTGAACTTCTTGGTCATCAAAAATTAATTATGCAAATTTGTACAGGACACTTTGAACACATTTATTAAAAGAGAAACTTACCAATAAAGATGGCATTTTCATATTGCCGTTTGAATAATGGGAGTTTGTCTGGCTTACAATTCTTAACAGGGACTTCTATAGGTATAGAATAATCTAGTGGCACAAACTTAAAGAAAAAAGTTATAAGTAAAATTCACAGCAACACTAGCATATATTTTACTCGCATTCTTAATAGTTAAAAATCTTAAATGATTAAACTCTACCATCTAATGATGGGCCAAATCTAGCCAGCTGATTGTTTTTCCAAATAAAGTTTACCGGAACACAGTCATGTAAATTCATTTACATATGGTACAGGACTATTTTTACATAATAACAACTGAGAATGCAACAGAAACTTATGGCCCCTAAAGCCTAAAATATTTACTATTTGGACTTTTGCAGAAGAAATGTGCCAACGTCTGACATGGACAAACAGATAATATTCAGAATACACTTGCTTTCTCCAAAAGAACTGGATACCTGTAAAATGAATACTTCTAGGTGTAAAAATGCGATTTACAATGAGATAGGATAGTTCACTATAAATTATAATCATAAAATATCATCAGTATTTTTATATTAAGGAAATGAAAAGATTTGTATGGTCCTAAAAAACTGATGTCTTAACCTCACTTAAAATTATTATCTGACCTCTGCAGAATATACAGTTAAAAAGCTGAAAAAGCATTTCAGATGAGATGTACTCCAAATACACTTGAAAGGAAAGGGCTCTACCCAAAGCTTTTTATCCTTCCTAACCCATTACCTAGCACAGGGGTCCCCGACTCCTGGGCTACGGACAAGTACTGGTCCATGGCCTGTCAGGAACCGGGCTGTAAAGCAAGAGGTGCGCAGCAGGTGAGCAAAGCCTTGTCTGTATTTACAGCTGCTGCCCGTGGCTCACAATACTGCTCGTCTTAAAAGTATGTTTGAGACAACTTCAAATCTCCATATGTTTAGTCAAGGCAGATTATCAAACTGCCACAAAAGCACTGCAAAGCCTACTTCCATTTCCAACATCCTATCTTTGTGAAGCAGGGTTTTCTGCAGTGACAGTAGGCAAAACGAAATTACAGATTGGACATAAGCAACATACTTTTGGTGTCATGGTCTCCCATCACCCCCAGATGGGACTGTCTAGTTGTGGCAAATAAACTCAGGGGTCCCACTGACTCTGCATTATGGTGAGTTCTATAATTATTTTGTTATATATCACAATTTAATAATAATAGAAATTAAGTGCAAAATAAATATAACACACTTGAATCATCCTGAAATCAACCCCACCAATCCCTGCCCCAAGTCCAGGGAAATACTGTCTCCCATAAAAACCAGTCCCTAGTGTCAAAAAAGGTAGGGACCACTGACCTAGCATGCTGATACTTCCTCTTCAACTGTCAACAGACACATAAGCAATACATCCTTACCTCAGGGAGTTGTCTGGATATTCTAATCTGGTTGTGTGGTTTATCATTTATCTGGTATCGTACAGCATCAACTCGACCTTTCCGATGACCCCTAGGAATAATTTCTTCACCTCGCAACCAGTAGAAGTGAACTGGGCGGTTATAATCTATCAAAAGATATTAAAAACATTTTTATCTGATAATCTGAATAAATCTAGTTATTCTCAGAATACCAGGCTCAGCAATACAGAATTCAAGAACAACTGTGCTAATTGAAAATACACCAAATATTACTCATTGGTGTAAGTTAAAGTTTGAATTATGTGATAACTTAAACAATCACAACATAAACATACCGCTTAAACTGTTATTCTCTACCTGTGCCACAGTATATTAAGCGTTGTGACCAAAGAAGTTTCTCAGTTAAGAATAAACACAAAATAAGAGCAACAGCAATCTCACTCACCAGATATAAAAAGTTTAGTAAGAGTCACAGCTGTCTCATGAATTACTAATTTAATCTTCACAATAATTCTCAAAGGTATATATAGTTGCCATCATCTCCATTACATACAAGAGGAACCTAGGTCTTGAGCAGATTAAGTCAACTTTCCCAGGCCATCAATCATGAGCAAAAGTCTGTGATGTTTCCCTGGAGACCACTTCATTCCCAACTGGCAGGGAGGTAACAAGCACACTACAAGACTCAGCTGAACATACACCTACAGTTATAGTAACATTAACTTAATAAATGTTTATTAAGATACCTACAAGGGTGGCAGATACAAAATCACGAATGCCTCAGAAACAATGATCTTTAAAATTCTATCCATTAATTATTTTCCAGGCCTGCTTTTAACAGTAAAACAGAAGTTGCTGACTGTTTATTGGAAACCCAAAATGAATGGGTTTGAAGCCTGTCCTCCAAATCTACCAGCAATAGGTTCTTTGACTAAATGAACTGTATGACTCTGTGCTTTGGGTTTGTTTGGTTTTTATGAAAACAGTGCTACCTACTGTAAAGTTATTGTAAGGATTAAATTTGGCACATATAAAATACAGAACAAGATCAGGCATACAGGAAGTGCTGAATATACGTTAGGTATTTTAATCAATACCATCTTTAATCTTAACAGTTCTATGACCAAGTGGTACTATTATCTTATTCTCACCTTGAAAATGAGGAAAAAAGAAGCCATAATCGGTTTATAAACCGCCAAAAGGTCAGTAACTTGGTGGAAGAGCTAAAAGGCAACCCCAGGTCTGTCCCGCTCTCTAGGAGTCCCTTCTTTTAACCAACACTACTCTTCCATTTGGCTGGACCTTCCCTAAACGGTACAGTTAGTACGTGGAAGTACAGACACGACAACCCAGTCTCCGGACGAGGCCCCTAGCTAGGAGCGAAAGGACTGGGAAAGAACTGAAAGAAATGAAGATGGGGCAAATTTGGTCCAAAGAGAGCCCTTCCCAGGCTTCCCAGGTGGCGCTAGTGGTAAAGAACCCGCCTGCCAAGACAGAAGACAGGAGAGCCGGCTCCATCCCTGGGAGGGGAAGATCCTCTGGAGCAGGGTACGGCAACCCACTCCAGTATTCTTGCCTGAAAAATTCCATGGACAGAGGAGCCTGGCGAACTACAGGCCACGAGGCATCAGAGTCGGACACTACTGAAGCGACTTAGCACGCAAGCACGCACCCACGGTCCCCTACTATCCCCCACCTCCCCCGCCCCGAAAGGTGGCCCGAGGCTCACCGAGGGCGGCGGCAGCCAGGACGGGATTGTAAGCGCTGAGCAAGCCGGTGAGGGAAGTTACCAGTTGGTCCAAGAAGGGTGAGGCGATGGCGTAGCGTTCCTGGTAGATGGGCGCACGCTTCTTGCGCCGCAGAAAGAAGTGCTCCTGCAGGAGGCAGTCACAGGCGGCGGCTCGCAGGGCAGCGAGGTCCAGAACCTGCGCGGGCTCCCGATCTGGCTGGGCAGGCGGCGGCGGTAGCCCCGAGAGGAACACGGTCTTGGTGAAGTTCTGGTACCAGCGGTCAGCGTTCAGGGCGAAGGTCTGCGGGTAAACCACGTATTTCATGAACTGCATCTTGGTAAGAATTCGCAGCTTCTCGTCCACCGACTTGGCCCCGTGCACCGTGGCGTGCCATCGCTCCACTCGCCGCTGTCGTGCTGCCTTGCTGTCGGCAGTTAGGGAGGCCACGATCGGCGGGTAGCGCGCTACTGGGGCCGCCTTGCCATCTGAGTCGGTCACTTCTGGAGCCGTGACGGCGGCTTCGGCCGCGGTGTGCAATGACAGCCCTGGACTACGGAGCACAAGCCTCCAGCACCTGGCCGCCGCCATCTTTTCCTGGTTCAGTCCCAGAGGTCAACTTTAGTAATTGTCCCTGCCTTCTTGCCGTAAGGGCCAATCAGAAGGTGGAATATGAGCCAGTTGGGGGCGGACGATTCTTATTGGGCTTGAGAAACCTTACGTCATTCACTTCTTAGCCAATCATAGAGCTTCTACAGTTTGGCTTTTTTCGCGAACCTAGGAGTTTGTTGTTGAAAGGAAGAACTCGTGCACCGATAGGTTTTCCGAGATGTGGCGGGGAGGAGTGAAACTTTTAAATAGGGTATGCTGCCTGTTTAGAAACAGGGCAAAATTTTTGCCAGAAACACTTTAGGAACATTCTTGAGCGAAACCTCTTTCCCTTGGCTAAATTTGCTCATATCATTTTTGAATATAATAACATCACTTTTCAATTTTAGTTCTTGGGGTTGAGACTTGTTATTGAAAATACTGACTTAACATGTTTTTTGATACATGCTTACATTTCAAATGATGAAAGCATCACTCATAGATGACTAGTGCTAATTTTTAGGAAAATAATTCCATATCAATCTCTATGCTAGTTGATATGTAGTTTGTTTAATGATCTAATTCACAAAAAGAGGAGTATACTTTTACTTGGGTTTAACTTTTTAAAAAAAGGAAATAAAAACTATTAAGGAATTGTGTTTAAGTTTTGCATTGTGTTAAAAGCAGTGATTATTTCAACGTAAGTTGGTCCCTACTATGTGAGCTCCTTGAAGTAGGGACTATTTTATTTTTGATTCTTCAGTGGCCAATGAACCTTACATAGTGGGTACTTAACAAATATCTGCTGAAAAAATTCATCAAAATCAGTAAAACTATTAATATAAGGTCATTTCAGGTGATTTATCAACTCGCATTCCTATCTTAATTAGGAGCTGGAATATTTATTTGGATTTACTGCAATAATCCTTGAGGGTGTTAAAAACCAAACATTTTGTTACTAAAAGGAAGTTATAATTTGTAGTCCTTTAAGGTATAACAGGTGATACAATTTAACTCTAAAGTTGTGAGTGTATTAAACTGACACTTAGATACCATAAATTCATTATTTTTTTCATTAAGTCATTAATTTTTGAGCAAAGGCTCAAAGAAAGTGAGGAGTGAATCATGACTAGACAAAAGAGAATTCTGTCAGAAGGAATAGTTGGCAAGAGGCCCTGAAATGCCTGAGATGGGAATGGTGGGTTGAAGAATAAGAGGAGGGCAGTGTGGTTGAAGGGAAGTGATGGATGGGGAGAGTAATAGGAAATGGAATTGCGATGGAAAGAAGCCAGAATTTATAGGTTCCTAAAGGCAATTTCTAGGATTGCTAGGACTCTTACCTAATACTCAGAGGAGTAAGAATCAAGTGGAGTGTTCCAGTCAGAGGGATGCATGGTGTGACTTAGGTTTAAAAAAAAAAAAAAAATTACTCTGTGTATTAGGCTTTTTAATACCATAAGCTGGGGGACCCTACAACAGAAATTTATTTTCTCATGGTTCTAAAGGCTGGAAATTCAAGATGAGGGTGCCAGCGTTTGTGGGTTCTGGTGAGAGCTCTCTTCCTGGCATGAAGTCAACTCCCTACTCACTGTGTCCTCACATGGTAAAAACTGAGCTCTCCTGGGCCTCTTATTATAAGGAGAGAGGCTTATCAGATTAGTGCCCTGCCCTTAAGACCATGTTTAACCTTAATTTCTTCCATAAAACCTCCATCTCCAAGTACAGTTACATTGGAGGTTAGAGCATAATCATAGGAATGTTAGAGAGACAATTCAGTCCATAACACTCTGACTGATTTGGAAATAGATTATAAAGCATCAAATTTGGAAGCAGAGAAATTAATTAGAAGACAGTTTGCCATATTTCAGGCAAATCTCAGTGACTCGAAGAGACAATAGCAGTGAAGATAGTAGGAGTGATCATAGATCTTGAATTGAATGTAGGTAAGAGAAACTATCTAAAATTTGGGGCCTAGGCAGTGGAATGAGAAAAGGCCAATGGGCAAGAAATGCATTTTTCCTTTAATCTCTCATCTTTTTTTTGGAAGGAGAGAGCGCAGCAGGAAAGTGGATTTAAGATTTGGGGAAGGAATAGAATCTGTGAAACATATCATTATCTATATATGTTTATTTAGTTGACATTCTGCTGGAAGAAAATGGATATTATGATCTTCCCTATTAAGGTTGTTACTGGCCTTAGATTTTAAGTATTATAGATAAGGGACTTCACTGGTGGGCCAGTGGTTAATAATGCACCTTCCAATGCAGGGGAAGCAAGTTTGATCCCTGGTGGGGGAACAGAGAGCCCACGTGCTGTGGTGCAACTAAGCTTGCCTACCACAACGACTGAGCCTTTGCATCCTAGAACTCACACACCACAGCTAGAGAGAAGTCCACGTGCTGCAACCAAGATCCCGCAAGTGAGACCTGATGCGGTCTAATAAATAAATGTCAAAATAATACTAAATAAAGTATTATGGTCAAAAACCATGGCATTCTCCAATGGCTTTTTGAAACCTGCTTAAGTTTTCACAGTCCTGGTGGTTCTATATATGTGCTTGTGCTAAGTCGCTTTTAGTTGTGTCTGACTATTTGTGACTCCACGAACTGTAGCCCACCCACAAGACTCCTTTGTCCATGGGATTCTCCAGGCAAGAATACTGGAATGGGTTGCCATGCCCTCCTCCAGGGAAATCTTCCCAACCCAGGATTCAAACTCATGTCTCTTATGTCTCCGGCATTGGCAGGCGGATTCTTTAGCACAAGGGCCACCTGGGATTTCTAGTGAAATTGTGCCTGAACATTTTGTATTGAAATACAAATTATTTAATTGAATTGCTATGTTTTTATTTCCTCCTATATTATAGTGGGGTTATTAGATAGATTTAACTTCCTGGGTATAGTAGGTTATCTATAAATATTATTCCAGGACAGTAAAGTGAGGGTTATAAATTATTGTTATAAAAAGGGACCAGCAGGTCTGATACGGTTGAGAAATTTTAACATAGAAAATCTATATGTATAGTTAGATATGAGGGTTTCCCTTGTAGCTCAGTCAGTAAAAAATTTGCCTGCAGTGTAGGAGTCCCGGGTTCGATCCCTGGGTTGGGAAGATCCCCTGGAGAGGGAAATGGCAACCCACTCCAGTATTCTTGCCTGGAAAATCTCATGGACAGAGGAACCTGGTGGATGGCAGTCCATGGGGTCACAAAGAGTCGGGCATGACTGAGCGACTAACACATGAGGAAAAAAATGAAAATAAATGTTTTTCTTCCACAGGTCCAACATATGACACTTCCATGCATCTATGGAAGTATGTTGTCTTCCCTAAACCATTTTCTTTGCTGTTTTGAAATCTCTCGTTTGAGATTGAAGCTCAGCTCCAGCACTTTAACTTTCCTTATTTAGAAAACTAAGTTAATAAAACCCACCTTACAAGTTTGCTATGGGGATTTAATGATGTGGCATATGTAAAATGATACAAAACATTTGCCAACTACCAACCACTTTATGTGTGCCAATGTTTTTAATTCCTTCAGCAACACTATAAATCAGAGCCTAGATTTTCCCGAGGTAAGGGATCTATTTGCTCATGCTTATTAAGGGCCAGAACAAGCATTAAACCGTGATCTGTGACCATGAAGCCCATGCTCCTTACACCAGTGGTTTTGAAAACTAGAATGATGAGCTCCAGGAATTCTTAAGAGGTGAGAAATCAGCTTGCTAAGCTTATATGCACAATTCAGAAATAATAGGAAATTGAGATAATATGAAATTCACCTGTATCTACTTAACACAAATTGAAAGATTTCAGAATCTTGTGCATTTATTTTGACTAGTCCATGAATTTTCCTATCTCACAAATAAACAATAAGAGAGAAACTGAAATATTTCCTTGTGGCTTCAAAAATCTTATCAGAGATACAGGAGCATAGCAGAGTTTTAAGTTTGAGAAACTACAGAACAGAAGGTCATAGTGGACTTCTTAATAATAATATTGACTTGATCTCAGAGGAAAACCTAAGTCAACTCAAAAGGACATAGATTATGCAGCGGAATGGAGAAACTTGACTCTCATGTATATATTTGCATCATGTATACATGTATCAAGTATATATGTCAACAAATAATCATGTATCTAATTCTACTTCCAAGAAATAAGAGCACTTTAATTTCCATGATCAGGATATGGTCCTCCACTGTAGTGAACAATTCTGAGGCATCAGTGTCCTAAAATATATATAACAACCACAACAGGAGCAAAATATGGTCATGGCACAGAATAATTCATTAAATGAAAAATAGCCATTGGATCTACCATCCATATCAGTAGCATAATGTTACAAAAATTTTCCCACAGAATATGTCTTTAGAAAAATCCCACCAAAAATGTTCACCCTGGCGCACTGTCAAATTTTGTGGGAAAACGTGGGGTGTTTTTCTTATTAACTGATATTTCACATCATGATTATAAAACAGCACTGAGCTTTCATGTTACAGTGATTTGTTTTAAAAGATAAGAGTGAATGGATAAATAATCCATAAAGTAGACTTCTAAGAATTTGAAAAGTGTAAGTTTGTAGTTACTGTTGCTGTGTGTGGTCAACCAGTACACATACAAATAGAGGTAAAACACTTGTTTTGAGAAACTGTATATGCTCATCATATTCATGATTGGAAATTTGTCAACCACACACAAAAAACTATAAAATGAAAACTCTCCTATGATTTTCACTCCCGATGATAGTTTGACTAAAAAGTCGATAGAATTTCAGATTTTGAGTTTTGATCTTCTTGATTAGCTTCTTTTATTGGTATATCTATTGATCAGACTTTGCTCCTTTTCAGCATGTTTTGTTCTTGTTTTAAAAAATTTTTACCCAAGTATTCACCATATTTGTACAATTTGTAATTGATGTTTACACACATAGAGCCACCACAA
This sequence comes from Redunca redunca, assembly GCA_006410935.1. Lineage (NCBI taxonomy): Eukaryota > Metazoa > Chordata > Mammalia > Artiodactyla > Bovidae > Redunca > Redunca redunca. The sequence goes on along the minus strand of SJYQ01096196.1, from coordinate 181,384 downwards.
AATTCCAATAAACCTTTTTAAATCAATTTTTTCCTTACATAATAAATGTCTAAGGTCATTAATTCAGAGACCAATGGACAGCAGTGAAAATCTCTCTTCCTTGCTTAGTCCTGCTGCTGCTGCTAAGTCACGTCAGTTGTGTCAGACTCTGTGTGACCCCATAGACGGCAGCCCACCAGGCTCTGCCATCCCTGGGATTCTCCAGGCAAGAACACTGGAGTGGGTTGCCATTTCCTTCTCCAATGCTAGTTCTTCCTTTTTCTTCTCCAGAGGTAATTACTGTTACCAGTCTCTGGTATATCCTTCTAAAAGGCTCTATTCCTGTGTAAGAATATCGACATACATGTACATATTTGAAGGGTCAGATATTATCTGTTCTAGTCACTGACTGCTTATTCAAATCTGCTCTGAATAGCTATTTCTTTCTAGCATCTTGGAGAAAATGTATGACAAGATCTATTATTTTTCTAGATGACCTCAGATAAATCCTCCAGTCCCTTCTAGTCACAAAAATATCTTAGCCCTGTAACTCCATGTTCAGTTCAGTGCAATAAGAAACAGAAACAATGCTGTCAGCTTTATTTGAAACTCTATCCTTTCTCCATCCTTATCTCAAGTTGGCTGTCAGCTATTGGAGAAGGCCTAGGTGGGCTTCCTCTCCTTCTCTCCATCAGCTTCTCCTCCACTCACTAGACTACTCCTGGCAACTCCATGTTTTAAGTTGTGACTCAGACACCATTGTGTCCCCAACCTCCAGGAAACCAGTACTAAGCTCCTCTTGCGAGTCTGATGTTCATTTTCTAGGTTGGCTTGAGACAGAGGAAAATCACTCCTCCTAGCCTCTCACTGATGAGATTGGGGTGGGAGAGAGTCTCCGTGTGTTCTCAGTCTCTCCTGTCCTTTGGAGTGGAGGGAAGGTTAAGAATTGCTGCATACTTAGCCTGGTACTTATTTGGACATATTGAGCTACTTAGTAGCATTTAGTGTTCTGGAGCTTCAGCTGAAAACAAGACAGAAATTGTGTGTGTTTGTTTGTGTGTGTATGTGTACGGGCTTCTCAGGTGGCTCAGGGGTAAAGAATCTGCTTGCCAGTGCAGGAGACATAAGACACAAGTTCTGTCCTTGAGTTGAGAAGATTCCCTGGAGAAGGGAATGACAACCCACTCCAGTATTCTTGCCTGGGAAATCCCATGGACAGAGGAGCCTGGTGGGCTATAGCCTATAGGGGTTGCAAAGAGTCGGACACGCTGAAGCGACTGAGCATGCATACACTGAGCATGTATGCATATGTGTGTGTGTGTGTGTGTGTGTGTACGTGAAATCATTTTAGATATATCATCAAGGAATCAAATGTTCTTATTATAATTTATGAGCTATAATTCTAATATGAGTATTGGCCACACACTGGCATGTATGGTCATTTTATAAGAATAAAAATATTTGGTTAATCATATCATCCATTTTGCCTTATTAAGAATGTCCATGGAGAAGCAATCTTCCTAAATAAAAGGCAAGTCTCATAAGAAGAGGCTTTCCCCTCCCCCAACTCCTGGTACCTTTTTTTTTTTTTTTTCCCATCCTGGACCACAGATTCAAGAAGCCATAAACCAGGGAGACAAAAGCCCATTTTGAAAAGTGTGGAAACATGAAACAGAAAGATAAGGTGTGGTTGGGACATTCTTACCTTCTTTAAGCCATACACTAGCCCAGATTCTTGTCTCCAGACTTCTTCTTATGTGAGGAAAAGAACCAACAAAATAGGCTTAGTGCTGTGCTTTTTTAAGTCGCTCAGTTGTGTCTGATTCCTTGTGACCCCATGGATTGGGGCCTGCCAAGCTCCTCTGTCCATGGAATTCTCCAGGCAAGAATACTGGAGTGGGTGGCCATTTCCTTCTCCAAGAGATCTTCCCAAACCAGGCATGGAACCCAGGTCTCCTGCATGGCAGGTGGATTCTTTACCATCTGAGCCACCAGGGAAGCCCAAGAATACTGGAGTGGGTAGCCTATCCCTTTTCCGGGGGATCTTCCCAACCCAGGGATTGAACCAAGGTCTCCTGCACTGAAGGGGGATTCCTTACCAGCTGAGCTACCAGGGAAGGTATGCTATAGGTATACTTATCTGCAATCATTTCTCCCACTCTTGGCTTCAGACCAGCAGACCGACGATTGCCTCCCACAAAGCTCTTAAAGCTATAAATATTATATGGGAGACAAATTCTTATGATACTTTTATTTTTTCTCTTTGGGTAGAGTAAATTTTAAATAAAAACAATTAATCTCATACGTAGGAAGAGGCATCTACATCAATAGATAAAAATTTAACTTTATCCACTTTTTTCAATAGCTATTTTGTTTCCTTTTGTATGCATTTAGCATAATTTATTTAGACAATCTCCTAGATGGACATTCGGGTTAATTCAGTTTTTAAAAATTTCATTTCTTTTTTACATCATGAGAAATTATATAATAAATATTTTGAAGTATGAATATTTTTATCTTTCTAGGCTAGACTCTGAAGAGTTTCTGTGACACAGGTTATATCCTCTTATTTTTAGACATATTACCAACAATTTATGTTTTTACCACAGTGCATGAAGTGCACATTTTCTCATATTCTCACCAACACTGCCTTTTAAAAAAGTAATTTTGGCAGACTTTAATAGATTATATACTTGCTTTAACTGTTACCACGTGTTATAAGGTAAGCTGAAACACAGTAAAGTTTATTAGCGTTTCGGCAAACATTGGTTTCAGTTGGACAGCACCAAGATGAAAGGGTTTAGGATTGCTCGACTGACAGGAGCCAAGGGAAAGACATTTTTAGAGACAGAGACAAAGAAATAAATTATCTGGTTAGCTACACCATAGGTGGTTGCTTCATTTGGGGAACCCTGGTTGGTTCTTTGTGATTAGTTGTTCTTCAGTTTCATTTTCTTGGATTTGAGTGTGTGGACTCTGGCTTAGATTTCGGTTTGCTTTCCTAGGATACTGAGACATTACAGACACCTCAGTCCAACCACCTCCTTTTTCATGACTTGAACACGGACCACAACTGTGATTGAGCATCTTTTCACATACATGTTCACCACTTGCATTTATTTTTTATGAATAGGCTTTATCCTCTTTTGTTCTTTTTCTTTGAAGTTGTCTATAAAATATTAATCTTGTGTTATTAACCATGTGTATGTCACAAGGGTTGCAAATTTTTTTGTAATCTGTAATTCAGCTTTTGGCTTGTATTTGGATTCTTGCTATACAAATTATTTTTTTATCCATTCAGAAATGTGTATCTTCTGTTTTATGACTTCTAGTTTCCTGTTTTGCTAAAGAAGATCCTCTCACCTATGTGAAAATTTTTATTTTAATCTAATTCATCTGGATTAGTGGTCCTTCAATAAGAAAAAGTGTTGTGGAAGTTACAAAGAATAGCTCAACTGGATTATTTATAATAAAATTCAATAGAAACATTTCCATTATTGTAAAATTAGAGATGTATAGTAGATGCATGTCTTAATTTAAATGTGTATTTGAATTGAGGATGACGGGTCATTTACATGTGACTATGGATAAGCTGATGTCTCAGGAGTTCATAATGCTCTAAAATAAATGCTGAGACACAGTATGACTATAGTATGATCATACAGCGTTTTGCTAGATTTTATATGGTCCAGTATCAGTTATGTAGAGATGAGAGTAAATATTGGGCTCAGATTTTGCTGATATCTCTGTTGGGTCTATAGGGCAAAGACTCCTTCCAGGTGTCCTTTTATCTCTCGTTACTTTGAGCATGTAGCCTCTGATCAGCAGCATATGATGCTAGAAAGAAGAATCATATCTACTTTCCTAGCTTCATTCTACCTGTTTTTCTTTTTTCTCCTTTTGTATCCTTGGTCGTGCCCTCCATTGCGTGTGTTCTCAGTTGCTCAGTCCTGTCTGATTCTTTTGTCACTCCCACGGACTGTAGCCCCACCAGACTCCTCTGTCCATGGGATTTCCCATGCAAGAACATGGAGTGGGTAGCCATTTCCTTCTCCAGGGGATTTCCCCAACCCAGAAATCAAACTTTTGTCTCCTGCATTGCAGGCAGACTCTTTACCGCTGAGCCACATGGGAAGCCCCCATGTCCTCTGATATCAATATGCAATTCAGGATAGAGTCACTGATGTCACACTGAATATTTTCCATGGGAGCAAACAGATTTATAACTCTTTTCTGTTTTAATGGAAACCTGTATTAATGACACTTGCATTCTACCAATTTTATTTTCTCATCTGCATCGTATTCTTTAGTATAATATCCTATACAAAAGGAAACTTAAGGGATGATACCTGAAGTTTATCCCTTGAAATAAGGGATAAACCTTAAGAAAGGCTATTCTTGATTTGAACAGATTCCTTTTCTCTAAGTGTGATTTCTCAATAATCAAGTAATTTCCTAACTGAACAGATACCCTGGTAACTTGTCTTTCCTCCCACGTACATTTTTACTTTTTTACTACAATTTTATCGTGTTAAATCAACTAAACATTTTAAAGAATCATAAAGGCCCTGAGGCCATGCTCTTTTTGAGTACACATTCAACCACTTATTACTATGAATAAGAAGCACAGGAGATCAGACATTCTAGCTAAGGAGCTCGATAATGATTATAAATTTAGAGAATTAAATCTCTGAGACATAAATAATTAGATTAAATTTTTATCCATTTTTTTTTAATCCCACTACTGTTCATGAACATTAGGGAAAGAAAAAGAAGACTGATATTAGAAAGAAGTAGAAAAAATTAGGGTAGGAAATTTTCAGGAAATATTAATTAGCTGATTAATTAAAGAGCATATTTCTTTATAAATATTGCATTTGTATACATTTTAACAATAATTTGACATGTTGGCACGTTACTAGCTTCCATTATTTGGGGTTAAAAAATTTTAATCCAGAACAAAAAAAGGCAAAGATGTCATTTTTTTATAGAGTAAGCTTTTTGTCTAAGAATCTGACCCTAACCCAATAACCTCTGGTTAATTAGACCAACTGCACTGATTGCAACTCTGCACTCTGTAAGTAAGAAAACAGGCATTTCTTGGGATGCTATGAGCTAGCCAGGGTTGGCCTCCTGCAAGGGATGACTGCTTTTCTGTTAGTGCTTCAGTCTGATACAAAGTTCCAGCCCCTAAAATTGTCTCATCACTTTTTCCTTAGGATTAAAATTCTTCCATGAGAAACTCCTTGCTTTTCTGTCTCTGGAAATTCCTATAGAAATGCACTGTTTCTAGAATGGATGCACTGACATCTCTGCAGTAAAAACCCCTTTACCACCAAACATTGGAATACTTAATAAATATTTGTTTTAAAGATAGTTACATAAAAACTTTAAGTAATATTTAAATCATAAAAAATTATAGGAACTGTTGCCAACTTCTTTCTCTATAAATATGAATTTCCTAATTGGGACTCCCAGATAGTTTTTTTGTATAGACACATCCATAATGCATTATTTATGCTATCCATTTTTGCATTATTTCATGTTGGGCCAGAGCATATATTTGAAAGTGTTTTACCACTGTCGCAGACTCATCTAATTTAACAGTAATACTATTTGGGCAACTCAAACTTAAATCAGATTTTTTAAAACTTAGGATACTTTTATATCTTAATTTTGGGGGTGGTGGGGGTAATAAAGATAAAAGTCTTTGGAAGCATGAAAAAATAACCCATGAAGTAAGGAGGGTCAGGTTGGAGAATATAGTAGAAACTTCTGATTTTTTTTTTTTTTTGGTGGCCCCATGAATATGCTGCAGTTTTGAGCAGAGAAGGGGAGAAAAGAGTAATTGTGGCAAGCATATTGATTCAGGAGGAAGATAGGTGGCTCAACTCCAGTGCACACAAAAACATCAGTAAGTAACATAAATAATATTTTAATAAAATATATTTAAAATATAATACCAAAAAGTTCATGGTGAACAAATATCAAAATTTTAAATAAAGACAGAATCAGCAGAAGTACTCATAATTTACTCCCAGTCTAGAAGTGAAGCCCCTAAGAGGCCATGTATATTGTGCTTCCTTAAATGGTAGACTGGTGAGTTTTCTCCTCATCCTATTCTTTGTCTGTCCATGGGTCTGGCTCTTCCTCCCCAACAAAGGCTTCTTAAGGGGATACCAATTTAGTTGAATATACTTTTTATATATAGGGTCAGATTTTAATATGACTCAGTGTCCTATCAAACTGATTATACCCAAATATCATTATATATGTATATATATATATATATTTCCTATTTCTGTCATTGAAATATGAACATGTCTGCAATATGAACGCTGAAATTTAAACATATATTTCAAATGTTCTTTCAACTTATGTAACACAGTATTCCTTAGCTCAGGCACATGGCAATAATCTATTATATTTAGAACATATGGCTACAGTTGATATATCAAATGTCTTTTGCAAGTGAAGTCATCATCCCAGCTTTATGGAAACTTGTCTACATTATGACATAGGGGAAAAACAATGACTTTCCTCTCATTATTCATTAGATTTCCTTTAAATTCACATAGACATAAGTTGGCCTAATGATTAATTTTTCCTAAAATAGCTCAAGTAGTTAAAATAGTCTCAAATAATTTATAAATAGGCATCCAAGTATGATATTAAAAATGGAAAAGTAAATTGTTACCACCTTTCTGGGGAGTACTTTGGTAATATAGTTCAGCCTTCTAAAAATGCTCATTACTTCTGACCCTGAGGAAATAACTCACAATTCAAAGGGAGTGAGCCAGTATAATTTTAGATATTAAAAAAAAAAATATATATATATATATATATATACATATATGTATAAAACTCTAATGATGACAATGAATCAACTGCTGCCTGATTCTCAGGAAAACATTCAGTTCTTCCCAGGTCAAGGAGGGAGCTCCTCTTTCATGGAGCTCATCTTTCATCTCCACCATACCCCCCAGCAGATCTAAGTCTCTGTACTCTCTAATTAGGAAAGTTTAAAGGTCCCAGGACTTTTAGACTTCCTCGTGGGACTGTTCTGTGTGAACCCTTCCACCCATGTTCATATTTCTCTATGAAAAACAGTTTTCCCAACTGAAAATAGAATTACCATAGGATCCAGCAATCCCACTCCTGGGAATATACCCAGAGAAAACTATAATTCAGAAAGATATGAACATATCCCTACGTTCATAGCAGCACTGTTCACAATAGTCAAAACGTGAAAGTAACCTAAATGTCCATCTACAGATGAATGAATAAAGAAGATATGGTACCTATATATACAATGGAATACTGTGTGCATGCTAAGTCACTTCAGTCCTGTCTGACTCTTTGTGACCTTATGGACTGTAGTTCAAAAGGCTCCCCTGTCCATGGGGTTCTCCAAGAATACTGGAGTGGGTTGCCACTTCCTCCTCCAGGGATCTTCCCAACCCAGGGATCAAACCCATATCTCTTATGTCTTCTGCTTTGGCAGGCGAGTTCTTTACCACTTGCACCACCTGGGAATCTCACAGTGGAATACTATTTAGCCATAAAAAGAATGAAATAATGCCACTTGCAGCAATATGGAAGCAACTAGAGATTATCACACTAAGTGAAGTCAGGAAAAGAAAGACAAATACCATATGATATCATATCACTTGTATGTGGAATCTAAAATACGTTACAAATGTACCTATGTACATACAAAAGAGAAGCAGACTCACAGACATGGAGAACGGATTTGTGCTTGCTAAGGGGGATGGGGAGATAGAGGGATGAACTCGGAATTTGGGGTTGGTAGATGCAAGCTATTACATTCAGAATAGGTAAACAAGATCCTAATATACAGTACAGGGAACTATATCCAATCTATATCCAATCCAAACTTGATAAACTTCACAGTCCATTAAGAAATATACAGAAAAGCACATAGAAAAACCTGAGAAGGAGTGCAATAAAATGTAAACAAGTGTCAATAGTTGGTGATGGAGTTATTGTCATTTTTCCTCCCTGTAATTTCTAGTTTATCTTCACTGGATGCAGATTGTTTCTTTCTTTTACAAAACAGAACAAAACTTAGAAATTAAAAGTCAGGAAAAGTAGTAACATGTAACCAGAATCTGAATAGATGTACCATTTCTTTTTCTATCAGATGGCCAATTGCTTGCTGAATAAATATGATTATGTAGTAAGATTCTAACCTAAAGTAGAATTCTGGGTTAGACTATATTGATCTTCCATGCCAAAGTCTAATAGTCTGCTCACCCAGGTTCACATTTGGAGAGGATAAATTAGAAAATTCAGTGCTAGGAATTGGGAGAAACTATCAGACACCTGAAAAAGTGTCAAGAGTCAACAGAGAATAAACCGACAGAAGCCAGGAGGATAGAATCAAAGCTGCTGCTGCTGCTAAGGCACTTCAGTCGTATCCGACTCTATGTGACCCCATAGACGGCAGCCCACAAGGCTCCCCCGTCCCTGGGGTTCTCCGGGCAAGAACACCGGAGTGGGTTGCCATTTCAGACTGTAGCTAACTTGGATGGATCTCATCTCTTTAAGCATGTATTCAATGGTCTACACCTTGAGCTGACCAAAAAAAAAAAAAAAAACAACAGTTTCCGAGGCTTCCCAGGAAGACAGGTATGCAGAAGGAGAACCAAGATAAAGGCACAACATTGTGTTTAGCTAATCTGCTCTATATGGATAGGATAATAAATAGAATCTTAGACTTGTGTCCAAGAAGTGTTACTATCATTCCGAACAAGAGAGAAAATGATGTCTTTGTTAAAGGAGCTTCTTCAATTTGTACCTATACCTACATGATTCCCTGAGCCCAGCAACTAGGTCTGGCTTGTTCTCAGTAATCAGGACGTGAAGTCTCAATGTAGGATGAAGATTTTGAACCTGAGGTTATCCTTTACGCTATAATGACAGCATCTTTATGTAACAGAGTCTTGTATGCTGTAGTAACTGTGCATGTAATCCTTTTGGGGATGGGCATCCATGGCAGAACTTAGAGCACAGAAATTGTTACAGATAGGAAAGATAACTTTAATGGCAGCAAAGAATAAGTGTGATGAGTCAGAATGGTATTAAAAACATTAACAAAGAGAAAAATGATGAGAGTCTGAACTGAAATGATGATGGAAAGTGTGATATATAGAAGAGAAATTATGGGTGTATAATTAACTGAACTTATGTAGGAAATAAAGGAAAGTGAAAAATCTCCTAGAATAACTCCAAGGGAAATAATATTGATGCTGGCATCACTACCCAAATGTGGAGGGAAGTATGTTTTAATGGGGAGAGATGATGGGTCCATTTTTGGATCTCCTTCTAGCAATTATTGGGGTTTTCCAGGTGGCTCAGTTGTAAAGATTCCTTCTGGCAGGATACAGGATGCTTGGGGCTGGTGCATGGGGATGACCCAGATAGACGTTATGGGGAGGGAGGTGGGAAGGGTTTCATGTTTGGGAACCTATGTACACCCGTGGTGGATTCATGTCAATGTATGGCAAAACCAATACAGTATTGTAAAGTAAAATAAAGTTAAAAAAAAAAAAGATCTCCCTTAAAACAATAAAAAATAAAATAAAAAAAGAATCTGCCTGCTAAAGCAGGAAACAGGGGCTCAGTCCCTATGTTGGGAAGATCCCCTGGAGAAGGAAATGGCAACCCATGCCAGTTTTCTCGCCCGGAGAATTCCATGGACAGAGGAACCTGTTGGGCTATAGTCCATGGGCTTACAAAAGAGTCAAACATGATTTATCTACTAAAAAGCTAACGGCAATTAGACATATGACATGGGAGCTCAGGACCAAAGTGTAGGCTGGAAATACTGATGTGGAAGTCAGTAAATGTGTGGTAGGTTTAAATCATGACCGTAAGTGAGATTGACTTGAGACATTATTGAGAATGAGAGGGAATATTTTGACCTTGGTGGACACCTGTATTTTAGAGGTTGCCAGATTAGAGGATCTTTGCTACGGTAAAGGAGGAGAAACAGCCTCAGAGATAGAAAGAAGGCCAGGAGAGAGAGGTTTTGTAGAAATCATGATAGAGAATCCCAGATAGTACTGAATGCTGAAGAAAATTTAAGAAACAGCGAATTCCTATTAATTTGAGAACCAAGAAGCTACTAGTAACATTGTTGAGAATATAAGTGTATGTGAACTGAAAATTGGTTTGCTGTGGGCTATGCATGCAAGTATTATACAATACCAAAGAGTAAAATTGGGTTATACAATGCCAAAGAATGTTCAAACTACCACACAATTGCACTCATCTCAACCACTAACAAAGTAATGAACAAAATTCTCCAAGCCAGGCTTCAACAGCACATGAAACGTGAACTTCCAGATGTTCAAGCTGGGATTAGAAAAGTCAGAGGAACCAGAGATCAAATGGCCAACATCTGCTGGATCATCAAAAAAGCAAGAGAGTTCCAGAAAAACATCTATTTCTGCTTTATTGACGACACCAAAGCCTTTGACTGTGTGGATCACAAAAAACTGTGGAAAATTCTGAAAGAGATGGGAATACCAGACCACCTGACCTGCCTCCTGAGAAATCTATATACATGTCAAGAAGCAACATTTAGAACTGGACATGGAACAACAGACTGGTACCAAATCAGGAAAGGAGTATGTCAAGGCTGCATATTGTCACCCTGCTTATTTAACTTATATGCAGAGTACATCATGAGAAACACTGGTCTGGATGAAGCATGAGCTGCAATCAAGATTGCTGGGAGAAATATCAATAACCTCAGATATGCAGATAACACCACCTTTACGTCAGAAAGTGAAGAAGAACTAAAGAGCCTTGTGATGAAAGTGAAAGAGGAGAGTAAAAATGTTGGCTTAAAACTCAACATTCAGAAAACTAAGATCATGGCATCCGGTCCCATCACTTCATGGCAAGTTGATGGGGAAACAGTGGAAACAGTGAGAGACTTATATTTGGGGGGCTCCAAGATCACTGCAGATGGTGACTGCAGCCATGAAATTAAAAGACACTTGCTCCTTGGAAGAAAAGCTTTGACCAACCTAGACAGCATATTCAAAAAGAAGAGACATTACTTTGCCAACAAAGTCAAAACTACGGTTTTTCCGGGAGTCATGTGTGGATGTGAACATTGGACTATAAAGAAAGCTGAGCATCAAAGAACTGATGCTTTTGAACTGTGGTGTTGGAGAAGACCCTTGAGAGTCCCTTGGACTGTGAGATCACACCAGTTCATCCTAAAAGAAATCAGTCCTGAATATTCATTGGAAGAACTGTGCTGAAGGTAAAACTCCAGCTTTGGCCACCTGATGCAAAGAACTGACTCATTTGAAAAGACCCTGAAGCTGGGAAAGACTGAGGGCAGGAGGAGAAGGGGATGACAGAGGATGAGATGGTTGAATGGCATCACCAACTCAATGGACATGAATTTGAGTAAGTTCCAGCAGTTGGTGATAGATAGGGAGGCCTGGCGTGCTGTAGTCCATGCAGTTGCAAAGAGTTGGACTTGACTGAGCTACTGAACTGAACTGAATACATGCAAGGAAGCGGTGATCATGATTCCTTTTAAATTTTTTAGTTTAATAATACAAGCAAGATAATATTGGTAACACTTTTCTAAACTTTAAACAAACAAAATAAGCAGCTATGTACTTAGGAAATACAATATAAATAGAACATCATTAGTAGCTTTGAAGCTTTCCCCCTTCGCTGTGACCCCACTCTCACTCTACCTTCTCCCTGTCCAGAGGCAGTGAAATTTATGTTAATAATTCTTTTGTTCACGGGTGTTGTTGTATCATTAGTGGATATTCTTATATATTTATTTTCTCAGTGGCAGCCCTGGACATGTGCAGTGAACAACTTGTGTGACCATTCAGGTCAGTCTTGACTACATATTCTTCAGTGTCTCCTATTTTTGAATTTTAATTAACTAAATAATGTCATGCTATGTATTTTCTTCTGTGATGGGCTTAATGACTCAACTTTAAGATGCTGAAATTCTCCATATTGAATTTTATGATTGTGGCATGCTTATTTTTGTGTTGCATAGTATCATTTTTTATGGATAGACTTCAATAGGTTAATCCTCCTGTTTTCTTTTTTCAGCATTTACCTTGTTTCTCACTTTTGGCTATTTCAAATAATCCTCCTCCAAACATACCTTCTCTATGGCATATGCTAGAAACTGGAATGCTGGGGTCATTTTCAACTTTAGTAGGGTGTCAAATATTTTTCCAAGGAAACTGTTAAACCACTTACGATTTAGTAGGAATTTGTTTTCAGCAAAACTTGATATTGTCAGACCAATTTTTGCTCACTTGACATGTGTGAAATAATTTTTATTATTCTAATTTGCATATTTCTGACTACTAATAAATTTGACTATGTTTAAATCTATGTGCTGATCAGTTGTATTTCCTCTGCTATGACATGCCTCTTCAGGAGTTGTCTATATTTTTTAATGACTTGGAAACACATTTTTCAGTTTGTAGCTTGACTTTTCTCTTTTTTTACTATATCATTAGATGAGCAAAATTTCTTGACTTCCATGTCATCATATTTGTGTTTTGCTCATTTTTAAAAATCTGGTTTAAAAGGAATTTCTCAACCCTGATCTTACAGATATATTATTATTCAAACATTTATTTATTTATTTATTTTTTACATTTTAGTCTTTAATTCCTCTGGAATTTTTTGTGTATGGTGTGAGATAAGGGTCCATTTTCATGTTTTCTCCTGTGACTCATAAATCTATTAGTCCCCTGTGACTAATAAATAAATAATAAATAGCTGTATTTCTGGGTTTCCTGAGACCAATGTTGAGGCTTTCCTGTAATAACTGCCTTTCTGGGTTTCCTGAATGCAACCTTCCTGCCACTTGTTTCCTGCATTTAAAACACTTTGTTCTCTAAATACCTAGGCTGAACTCTGACTGTTACAGTATAATTGTGGGAGTAGCTAAGTGTAGGCAGTAATCTAGATAATTCTGATTTTATTTTTCTAGCAAATGAGTAGAAAAGACAGCTGGGAATTTTACAGAAAACTATCCAAAAGTCAAGGAAAGATGGAACATTAAGATTTACAGATTGAGTATTTAGGATAATGCACTATGGGGTTTAAGTTAGACGGGAGGGTGGTATATGTTTACCTGTGCACACATGAGCACACACATGTATGTACATAGAGGCAACCCTCAACATTCTCCCGTTTGATTTTTGTACATTATTTGGCAAATGTTAATATCCTCCAATTGCCTTTGGTACAATGAATTTGAACTTCAGTCATCACAAAAGAGAAGAAACTTTAACCTCTAGTTCAAAAAAAATGGCTGACAAAGATTTTTAGAATTTATAGTACTTGGATACCTCCATGGGGGTTGCAAAGAGTCGGACATGACTGAGTGTCTGAGCACAGAGAGTTATATGGACAACTATATTTCATTCAAGGACTTAAATATTCAGATATTGAGTTTATTAGGAAATATCATCATGTCTACAGTGTTGTGTGAAGAGAGGGGTAAAATTTTTATGACTATGACTTTTATGTTATTCAAAAACATTAGAAATAAAACCACTCATGTCAATTCCTCCAACAACATGGATTAGATAGGGGTCAATGACCCAGGTGGTCTGATCCTAGGAGCATCTCTTTTTGAGATTAGAGGATAAGCATATCCATTGAAATCAGATTGTTTAGGTAAAAGTCATGTGTGTGTATATGTGAGTGTTAGTCACTCAGTCATGTCCAACTCTTTGTGACCCTATGGACTATAGTTATCCAGGCTCCTCTGTCCATGGGATTCCCCAGGTAAGAATACTGGAGTGGGCTTGCCATTTCCTTCTCGAGGGAATCTAATCTTCCCAACCAGGGATCAAACTTGGATCTCTCGAATTGAAGGCAGATTCTTTACTGTCTGAGCCACCAGGGAAGCCTGATGCTTCTAGTATAGTTTAGCTTTTCTACCTTGGGAAAGTCACTTAACATTTGTATGTCCTCTTCATTCATCTTTAAAATGGAAATAATAACATATCTACCTGATCAGGCTGTTGCTATGCTTAAATGGGATGATACTACTTCACAGTGCTTGGTAGAGTGACAGGTGCATTGTCAATGTCCAATAAATTTTATCTGTTACTATGATTATCTAGTGGGCTTCCCAGGTGGTGCTAGTGGTAAAGAATCGCCCTGCCAATGCAGGAGACATAAGGGATGAGGTTTCAATTCCTGGGTCGGGAAGATCGGCTGGAGGAGGGAATGGCAACCTACTCTAGTATTCTTGCCTGGAAGTCCCATGGACAGAAGAGCCTGAGGGCTATCATGTATGGTGTTGCAGTTAGAGCATTCCTTGGCATTGCCTTTCTTTAGGATTGGAATGAAAACTGACCTTTTCCAGTCCTGGGCCACTGCTGAGTTTTCCAAATTTGCTGGCATATTGAGTGCAGCACTTTCACAGCATCATCTTTCAGGATTTGAAATAGCTCAACCGGAATCCCATCACCTCCACTAGCTTTGTTCGTAGTGATGCTTTCTAAGGCCCACTTGACTCCACATTTCAGGATGTCTGGCTCTAGGTGAGTGGTAACACCATTGTGATTATCTGGGTCATGAAGATCTTTTTTGTACAGTTCTTCTGTGTATTCTTGCCACCTCTTAATATCTTCTGCTTCTGTTAGGTCCATACCATTTCTGTCCTTTATTGAACCCATCTTTGCATGAAATGTTCCCTTTGTATCTCTAATTTTCTTGAAGAGATCTCTAGTCTTTCCCATTCTATTGTTTTCCTCTATTTCTTTGCACTGATCACTGAGGAAGGCTTTATCTCTTGTTGCTATTCTTTGGAACTCTGCATTCAAATGGGTATACCTTTCCTTTTCTCCTTTGCTTTTCACTTCTCTTCTTTTCACAGCTATTTTTAAGGCTTGCTCAGACAGCCATTTTGCTTTTTTGCTTTTCTTTTTCTTGGGGATGGTCTTGATCCCTGTCTCCTGTAGAGTGACATGAACATCTGTCCATAGTTCATCAGGCACTCTGTAACTCAAAATTCTCCAAGTCAGGCTTCAACAGTATGTGAATTGTGAACTTCCAGATGTTCAAGCTGGTTTTAGAAAAGGCAGAGGAACCAGAGATCAAATTGCCAACATCTGCTGGATCATCGAAAAAGCAAAGCAAGAGAATTCCAGAAAAACATCTATTCCTGCTTATTGACTATGCCAAAGCCTTTGACTGTGTGGATCACCACAAACTGTGGAAAATTCTTAAATGATGGGAATAGCAGACCACCTGACCTGCCTCTTGAGAAATCTGTATGGAGGTCAGGAAGCAACAGTTAGAACTGGACATGGAACAACAGACTGGTTCCAAGTCAGGAAAGGAGTATGTCAAAGCTGTATATTGTCACCCTGCTTATTTAACTTATATGCAGAGTACATCATGAGAAACGCTGGGCTGGATGAAGCACAAGCTGCAATCAAGATTGCCGGGAGAAATATCAATAACCTCAGATATGCAGATGACACCACCCTTATGACAGAAAGTGAAGAAAAACTAAAGAGCCTCTTGATGAAAGTGAAAGAAGAGAGTGAAAAAGCTGGCTTAAAGCTCAACATTCAGAAAACTAAGATCATGGCATCTGGTCCCATCACTTCATGGCAAATAAATGTGGAAACAGTGGAAACAGTGTCAGACTTTGTTTGGGGGGGCTCCAAAATCATTGCAGATGGTGACTACAGCCATGAAATTAAAAGACACTCTTTGGAAGGAAAGTTATGACCAACCTAGACAGCATATTAAAAAGCAGAGACATTACTTTGCCAACAAAGGTTCATCTAATCAAGGCTATGGTTTTTCCAATAGTCATGTATGGATGTGAGAGTTGGACTATAAAGAAAGCTGAGCACTGAAGAATTGATGCTTTTGAACTGTGGTGTTGGAGAAGACTCTTGAGAGTCCCTTGGACTGCAAGGAGATCTAACCAGGAAATCAGTCCTGAATATTCATTGGAAGGACTGATGTTGAAGCTGAAACTCCAATACTTTGGCCACCTGATGTTCAGAACTGACTCATTTGGAAAGACCCTGATGCTGGGAAAGATTGAAGGTGGGAGGAGAAGGGGACAACAGAGGATGAGATGGTTGGATGGCATCACCAACTTGATGGACATGAGTTTGTGTAAACTCCAGGAGTTGATGATGGACAGGGAAGCCTGGTGTGCTGCAGTCCATGGGGTTGTAAAGAGTTGGATACGACTGAGCACCCGAGCTGAGCTCAACTGATATTAGTGGTAGGGATCAGAAAGATGTAGTTCACATATCCTAATAAGATTAAAACACTATATTCCCTGAGCCAACTTTTACCCCTCCCCCACACCCTCTGTCACTCAGCAATTTCTGTTTAACATTTGTGGGAAGCTTTTACTTATAACACTCCAACATATACCACTTAGGATCATAATAGAATACTCTGTAGGGCAGTGATAACACTTCATAGTCCTCAAACTAGCAGTATCAGCAATGCCTGGGAACTTCTGAGAAATATAAATTTGGGGGTCTCACCCCAGGTCTACTAAATCAGAAACTCTGGGTGTAGTACCCAGCAATCCATATTTTAGCAAATCTTCTTGGTCATTCTGATGCATGCTAGTGTTTGAAAACCACTGTTCTAGAGTATCATTCTGGGTCATGGCTGAAAAAACTAATTGACCCCACGTGGTACAAATGGAGAGATTTTTAACTCACGGGCTACTTAATTAGTGTGGGCAGAGTTAAGAGAGCATACTAGGGACCAGCAACAGCAAACAGACACGCCTACCTCAAGTTGCAAAGGGGCTAAGGGAGAAAGTGCATTACCTGAGCCCAGAGAGACCTGTCCCCTGAAGGAGGAATCGCCTGATGGTACCTGTTATCATGGGACATCCAGGTATAAAACTGTGGGGACACCGAGAAGAAATACCTCAGCTTCTCTCTCTTCATGCCCTTTCTCCAAGCCCAGGTGGAAACTGAATTCCCTGGTGGCTCAGACGGTAAAGCGTCTGTCTACAATGTGGGAAACCAGGGTTCGATCCCAGGGTCGGGAAGACCCTCTGGAGAAGGAAATGGCAATCCACTCTAGTACTATTGCCTGGAAAATCCCATGGACAGAGGAGGTTGGTAGGCTACATTCCATGGGGTCGCAAAGAGTTGGACACGACTGAGCGACTTCACTTTCAGGTGGAAACTAACCAGTTAGGGAGCCCAGGGGAGGCAGTCCTCAGGGCTCAGCTTCCCAGAGCATGAAGTGCGGCAGAGAATAGATTTGGAAGCTGGGTGCAGATGGAGAGTAAATAGTGCATATCATGTGGAGACTGATCTAAGAGGAAGACAGAAGTGGGAGCTGAGGCCATCATAAAGGTAGGCTGAAACAGGGAAGAGAAATCAGAGTTCTCCTACACTGCGAACTGGAATAATAGACATTGGTTTAAGAGGAGATTTTAGTTTTGTTGAGCAAATACTGTTGCGTGCATATCTTGTGCTGGACACTGAGCTACCCTGGGAATTGGGGATTCATTTGTGAACAAAACTAGTAAAGCTGTTTGTCTCCTGAAGCTTAAATGCAGTCCCAGAGAGATAGAAAATAAACAAATATGTAATAGTCACATGCTGGATAAGTACTCTGTAGGATAATAAAGTAGGGTAAAAGGACAGAGTGATGGTGGAGGCTGATCTTTTTTGGAAGCTGATCAGGAAGGTCTTGGTTGATAAGGGACAGTTGAACAGAAAACTGGATGGAATCAAGGAGTGAACCATGAAGATATCTGAGGAAAGGGAGTTCCAATAAGAACAGCAAGTGGAAAAGTTTTTAGGTGAAGAGGAGAGGGAGGAAGGAAGGAAGGAACAGGAGGTGGAGGGAGGAGAGACTGAGATATTAATAACATCAAAGGGAACAGGAGGTGCTTCCACTGTATTTATAACTTCATAATGAAACTGTCTTATTTACATGGGAAAGATCCAAGGAGAGGAATTCAGGGATGTGGTATCCAGGGGTAAGCCCTAAGATTTTCTTTAAAGAAATAAAATTTTTATTAATTCCATTTGCAGAGCAATATAAATTCACTACGTGTTTCCCAGGTGGCGCTAGTGGTAAAGAACCCGCCTGTCAATGCAGGAGACTTGAGAGAAACAGGTTTGATTCCTGGATTGGAAGATCCCCTGGAGGAGAATGAGACAACCCACTCTAGTATTCTTGTCTGGAGAATCCCATGGACAGAGGAGCCCGGCAGGCTGCAGTCCATAGGGTCTCACAGAGTCTGACACTGAAGTGACTTAGCATGCATGCATGCATAAATTTACTGCATAAGGTCTGGAACATTTAGAAATGATAAGATGTTTCATTTTTGTTTGTTTTTTGTTTCCTATTTTTGGAAAGGTTAATATGCCCCACCCAGTAAGTCCAATGACCTTTCATAACTTGAGGGTATTTTCTAATTTAAATAAACTTAAAAATTTTTAGAATAGCTTAAAATTTACAGAACTGTTGCAAAGATGTTATAGAATCGTATTTCCATATACCCTTCAACCAATTTCTCCTGATTTTTTGCATTTTATACCGCCACAGTATGTATATCACAACTAAGAAACCATTAATACATAACTAGAGACCAGTCTTTATTTGGATTTCTCTGGTTTTCCGAAATACCCTCTTTTTGTTCCAAGATCCCATCCAGGATATCACATAACATTTAGTTGTCCTGTCTCCTTAGCTTTCCCTAGTCTCTGGTAGCTTCCCAGATTTCCGTTGTTTCTGATAACCTGGCCAGTTTTGAGAAGTACAGGTCAGTTTTTGGAAAATGCCTCTAACGTTGTGTTTGTTTGATAGTTTCTTCATGGTTAGACTGGGATTATAGGTTTTGAGGAAGAAGACCACAGAGGTAAAATGCATTCTCCATTAAATTATATCAAGAATACATGCTATCAACATGAATTATGCTTCTGTGATCTTAGATAATTTAACAATTAAAAATCTATATAGTGAATAAGGACCACAGAAATATTTGGAAGTGGAAAGAAAAATTGGATATTTTTTGCGGTAAAACAAAAGGGCATATTTCTGTAGTTTGTACACATACACACACACACACACACACACACACACACACACACACACGCAGGCTTTTTATAAAAGAGTAAAAACTGACCACAAGATGTCACTGTTAACTTTTGTATGGGCAAGAAGGGTGCCTTGAAGAACACTTAAGATTTTGCAGGGCATATGTGGTTAAAATTTATTATTTTAAAAACTTTAACAATAAGTAAGCAACCCCCCTCCGAAATGTTTCAGCTTTAGAAAACCACCAGAATGTTTTGAGTTTGGATGTTAATTTTTTCCTTGAGTTTTGCAAACTATTTTCCCTTGAATTCACACCCAAGTCTACTTATTTGGAAATGTAATTTAAAGCAATATTTTTTAAATGAAGTTGAATGCTCTGTTCTTAAATAGAAAACAAATCCACTGGAATCACTCTGATTTTGTATTATTTTTTAACCAGTAACAATAGCTTTATTTGAACTAATGAACATTTCCTCCAGAAAAGATTTAATAGAAGGTGAAAAAAGTACATCATACAAGATGCTTTATGTGATTAAAACTGGTTCCATTCTCAAAAAATAGTTTAGAAATGGAACTATTAAATTAGTATCTCTTGTTTTTTACTACATGATTTAAAACATTACTCTGCAGGTGAAGTAGAAAGAAATCTATTTTCAACCCACTATTTTCCAGTGTATCTACATTTAAACCTTCCTGAATGTAACAGTTTTCATTTCCAAAGCAGACCTCATAACTCTAACTTTGTTATGGTTTTGCTGTTTTACTCACTCCGGTTTCTCTATAGTTCTTTTTTTAAGTTTTTATTGGAGTATAGCTGATTCACAATGTTGTATTAGTTTCAGGTGTATAGCAAAGTGAATCAGTTATACATAGCCATACATCCACCCTTTGTTAGACTTTTCCCCATATAGGCCACTGCAGAGTGTTGGGTAGAGTTCTCTGTGCTATACAGTGCCCTCATGCTCATGGTCATTTGCTCACTCGTGTCTGACTCTTTGCGACCCCATGAACTGTAGCCCTCCAGGCAAGAAAACTGGAGTGGGCAACCATTCCCTTCTCCAGGAGATCTTCCTGACTTAGGGATCAAATTCAAATCTCCTGCATTATAGGCAGATTCTTTACTGTCTGAACCACCAGACCTACTGGACCACAGTAGGTCCTTATTATTTATTTTATATACAGTAGTGTGTATATGTCAATCCCAGTCTCCCAATTTATCCCTCCGTATAGCCCTTTACTTACCTTTTGTTTTTCTTCTGCCTCTGAAGGGACCTTTCATTTTTTTCTCCATTCTTCATAAATTCACATTATGGCAGCCTCTCCCACTGTCATAGAGTAATAAGGACTAGAAAGTACTTCCTGGTTGAACCAGGTATATGCTTCTCTAAGTTTTTACCCATTGATCCTAGTTCTGTCCTTGGAAACCAAGCGGAGCTAAGTTTTCTCCTGCTCTTACATAGCAGCCTTTCAGATACTTGGTGACCATTGTTATTTAACTCTCCAAGCTTCTCTCATTCTCCTAAGCTCATCCAGACTTTCTGACCATTTTAAAGTTAGTACTACTTTTAGGTCCCTATCATCTCGCTACTCTCCGCTACTCTCCCCTGATATTACAGACTTGCAAAGTCCTCCTAAAATGTGGTGTGTGTGTGTGTGTGTGTGTGTGTGTGTGTGTGTGTGTGTGTGTTAAGTCACTTCAGTTGTGTCTGACTCTTTGCAACCCTATGTACTGTAGCCTGCCAGGCTCATCTGTCCATGGGATTCTTCAGGAAAAAATACCGGAGTGGGCTGCCACTTCCTCCTCCAGGGGATCTTCCCAACCTAGGCATAAAATCCGGATCTCTTAGTCTCCTGTTTTGGCAGGCAGTTCTTTATCACTAGTGCCACCTGGGAAGCCTTAAAATGTGATGCCAGAACTAAAAGTTTATATACCAGACCTGTTGGAGAAGCAAAGAATACATCAGGACATTGATCTTCAAAATTTATTTTGGTAGCTTCATGACATCACTCACTTTATTAATCAACCCTTTGTAGACTCTCTATTAATGAAATATTGCCACCTAAGTTCCTACTGTTCTGGTAAGTGAGGGGTGTGTGTGTGTCTCCTGTCTACCTGTCCATTCTTTCCTCAACCTTACTCCTTCTGACATTTAGGTTATGTCTGATTAAGCAAGAGAAAGGAGTTTACCCTTCCTACTTCATTTCTTTTTTTAATAACACAGGCCAAGATGTGTATGTTTGAGATATGACCATATATAAATATATCCAATGAATTCTTATTCATGTGGAATCTACTTGTATGATTATCAACAGCACAGAACAATGGAAAGTCATATTTTCTAGGATGGATTTCTTGTAATAATGCAGCTGAGGCAGACCAGCTATACTGGATTTGAAACCCTAAATGTTTGAATTATCATCCAGACTGAAAACTCACAACCTAAGTTAACCTATTAATTCACAAACTCTTTTGGACCTGTATCACCTAATCTTGAATGGCTATTGAGGAACAGAAAACAATGGAATAGAAATATAATGAAGCGGCTTAGAATGTAAAAATAAGAAACTGATATACTGGTTTCATCTCTTGGACAGATGGACTCCCTCTTACTACTTATGATATTCTGAGCATCTCACATATTTGGTTCCTAGTGTTACTGTAAGGGTTAATTGAGATGGGGTATATAAGCTCTCAGCATAGCACCTGGTCCACAAGACACACTCAGTAAAATATAGCTATTATGATTAATCACAAACAGTTCTCAAATAAGTGTGTACTTTCTGTGTACATATAATTGACATATATTTAAAGAAGCATGTTGATGGATTTACAATGATACAAGAATACCTGGCCCCTTCTGTGATCTATAGTCAGTGCTTATGAAAAAACTGTCAAAATTTAGAGAATTGGCTTCATGTGATGGAACAGAACTATCCCACACAGAATTAACTTCTAACAGAAACTTCATCAGCAATCTAACCAGCTGACCTTCATCCTGTCTTTAGTGTGGCCATGATAGTGTTCAGCTCTGGCTTGTTTGGCCACCAAACTTTACCCTCTACATAAGATTATGAGGGAGTAAGGGGCCAAGTCACCTTTTATTTCTCTCCTTACTATGTCTTGACGCTAATTCTGGATTGTCTTTTTAATTTGGTGGAGGAAAATCAAAACCTCCTTATAATATAGCACATCTTATTCCCTTAATATTTTATAAATGGTTATGTTGAAATCAGGGTCTCTGTATTTGTTCCTTTAAACGAGGACAGTTTGGGGGATTTCAAAAGGCTTTCACCATTAGCTCATTCCATCCCATGGGGGCATTTAAGTAGCCAGCTCAGTTCAGCAGGAAGTCAGATGAGAAATTTCTCAATACTCTGTTATAAACTAAAGATTTGCTCACTTTTCTCCCATGTCCAATATCCACAGTTACCAATCTTTCCACAAAACTTGTCATCAGGGCTTGAGTCTTACATGATTTTGCCCCAACACAATTTGGCTCTAGCACAGTGATAATCTCCTCATTGATAATTTAGTGATTTGTTCCCTGTGATCTGCGTCAAGTGATTATACTAAATTGTCATCATTATTAATATTATCATTATCAATATTAATAGACATACTATTATCATTTATGCATATTTTGAATGACCAGGCAAGCAGACTGACCTATATTCACTCAAAAGCTCTATGACACTACCAAATTTAAATTAAGCAATTTCAGAAAAATTTATGGACTCTTGCAGCAGCTTAACTTACATAAGTTCTATATTCACAAATATTTTGTCATATTATTTATACAAGCATTCAGACCAGAGTGCTGTTTTAGACATTTGCAAGATCTATAGGATTTTCTCTCCTTCCTTTTGATCTTAGTCTTTAAAAAGCAAAAATTTTTAAAAAAACTTTATTTTGTTGTATATAAAACCAGAACATTTTTTACATAGATAATCTGGACCTCAAAGATATGGTCTTAACTTAGGAAATCTCAAACTCATAGTCCTATTTTCTGATCTGAGGACACTTTCTTCTCTTTTAATTTTTCCCTTTAATGGTATATGCATTAGCAGTAATACTTAGAGTGCACTTATAAGTAACAAGCACAATCTTATTAATGTTTCTGTAATTTAATTTCAATGATATTGATTATATCTGAAGGACACATTATTCTTGATTTTTCTGATACACAGGACTGAACACAAATCACTATAAACCCCCACTCTCTGGGCTTTTCCCTCAGAGGATAGTTAATGTCAGAGATGATGCATATTCCAGGACATTGTCAGGAAGGGGAGGGAAAGGTCCTTTCAAACTGTCCCCTTCACTTGTCTTTTTCATATCTTGGAGATGTTGGGGGAACTATTAGCCAACAAAAATGCTGGCTCTGACCCTGCATATCTTCTCCCTGGAGCTCAGCACAGTCTGGGCATGGGGACAGAATCTCTGTGGGGGCTGGTGGAAGTTCACCACTCAACAGTGTGGTCATAGATCATACATGTTCCAGGAAAACACCACAGAGCCCTGGATCCATCCATTAGATGGCCTCAGACTCTCAATCGGTCCTCCTGGACATAATGAAATAATACAGATTCTAAAACACGATGCCTCTGCAACCCAGTGAATCACTAAACAATTTATATTATAATGTTACTCAGTTTTTAAACTTGACCAACAAGTACATAGTCTATGTAAAATTTTAAGCGGTAGGCTATGACGATGCCAGCAGCTGGTCACTGACCTTGTCTTTGTTAACGCCCCTCAGTGAACACAGAGACAAATGTAGCTTTAGTCCCCTCCCCATTCCAGTCCCTCTGCTACAAACTCACCTTTAACCAGCACTTAATTCTCTATCAAAATATTTTTCCAGGACGTGAAAAGAACCAACTTCCAGGCAAGAGAGAAAAGGGGAATGACTGATTCTAGTTAATGACTTCCAGATAAGAATTTGCTTATTTTCCTAATGGCCTACTGAGTTCTGCTAAGCTATCATGTCACAAACAGAAAGATAACTTTAATGGGAGAACTGTCTAAGGATCCCAGGGCATAGGCACAGCACCTTTGTCTACATAAAATATTTTTTAAAATAAATAAACAAAGGGGAGCTGCAAACAGGTAGAACCTAAGAATAATATAACTAAGTATTCAATGAAACTATTTTCACAACATACAAAATCAACAAAAGACTAAACACGTATATTTTGGTCCACTGTAAAAAGAAAAAAAGTTCTTATTTAAGAGATAGTGTGGAGAAAGAGGTGAGTGTAATGAAAATTTTTGTTCACTTGCAGGCATGATTGAGAATTCCAGCCTAGGGTTGTTTCATTCAGCCTTCCCTTTGCTGCTTTTCTGCCATAATTATCTGAGGTACAGCTAAACAAGATGTAAACACTAAACAAACAGTAATGATGGTCTTTAGTTCACCACAGAGGTCTGACCACATCAAACATGAATGAGTAGGTGGTTTTAAGAATACTGTCAAATAACAGAAAATAAACTGTTGCTGAAAATAATACTTAGTAGTGGAAAAAGAGATTCCCAAATTATCTCATCCTCATAATAATAAATGAAATAAGATAAGATATTAATAAAAATAAGGTAAGATATTAATAAAAACCAATAGCAGACCAAGGCTATCATTCAAGGAAAACATTTCGGTATGTTTTATTATAATTAACAGTTATAGAGAGGAAAAGGCAAAAAATTGGGAGGAATNGTCAGAGCTAGAGCTGCACTCAGGTCCAACTGGCTCAGGAACCCGTGGACTTTCCCTTGCTAGAGCTGCACCCATGGACTTTCCCTTGCTCCATTGGCCAATGGAACCTTGGGAGGTTGGAAGTGATGTGAGGGTGGGCTCTAAGTAGAGAGTCCGGGCCCAGGGAGGCTCTGAGCTGGCCCCTGGCCTCTCCTCAGTCGGCGGCAGCCAGAATCTGCGCTTCTACTGGAAGGAGTTTGTGAATGAAGTGGACGTGCTGGTGTTCATGGTGGACTCGGCTGACCGGCTGCGGCTGCCGTGGGCCCGACAGGAGCTGCACAAGCTGCTGGACAAGGACCCTGACCTACCTGTTGTGGTGGTGGCCAACAAGCAGGTGAGGGCCATGGGAGGCTGGCCAAGGTCAGCGGGGCTTGATCCATGATGCCTGGGGCAGGGAGCACTGGAGAGGGATTCGGGCCTAGAACCCTAACCTGCAGCCCACAGCTGATACTGTCACCCCCTCTGCTACCTGTGCTGTGTCCTCCTTCCTCATCCTCTCTGCCTCCCTGTCATTTGTCATCCTCGAAGAATGAGGAAAATAATTTCTCTTTGTCTACTGTGTGTGAGGTGTGGTTTCGAATAATATTTCATATGATGTTTCTGTTCACTCTGTAAGATATGCGATACTGTTTCCATTTTACATACAGGGAATCTGAAGCTCAGAGAGATTTTGTACACCTTGAAAATAGTAAATTGGGAAGTTGTACTCCAATTACACCTTTTCCACTCTTCTATGTCCTTAATGATTTCTGACTCTAGATCAGAGAGCTATAGCTGGGAAGTGGTAAGAAGTTAACAAGTTAAATAACAATAACTAACATTTACTGTGTGCTCAAAGCATGCTAAGCACACTGTAATCATGTCCTCACTATAGGCCCTGACGTTAGGCCAAAGTTACAGCTGCTATGTGGCAAAGCCAGGTCGTGAGCTCAGATCCTCCTCAAATTTCCGGCTCTTCACTCTGTGCTATATACGTCTCCTGGCCCAGTAGCTCTTGGCATCACATTCTTAGGGTGCCATTCTCTGCCTCAGTACAGAGTCCTGTTGTGTTTCAGGTGGCATGGGCCCGTGGCCCTGAGAGCTGTGGGACATGTTTCCAGTCTGGCTTGGAGACATGCTGTCTGTCTTAGACCTCAGGTTTCCCCTGCCTATCAAGAAATACCTGGCACGGTTATAAACAGGGTTACCTTATGTTCTGGTCTGCCTAGGACAGGCCCCAGCTATGCCTGTTGCTCTGATATAACTATACGAGTTCCCACTTTGAGTCTCAGAAGTAACCCAGTTTGGACAATGAATCATGTCATCATCTTATATAAACTATGATTTATAGTGATTTTGAACTTTACAGGAGACAGCACCTAAGGTCCCATCATTCTATGAACTGCTTCAAGAAGAAACCTTTTAATCTTGGGCCAGGCTTGAAATTAAATGTACCATCACCAGCCATGTTGAGTAGTGGCCTCTGTTTTTACCTCAGCAGGTTTCCAGGAGTCTAGGGGAGGTGAGGCTTTTGTCTGAAAGTGACTTTACCATAAGATCTCTGCACCATTGAATTTAGGAAACTGAGCTAAGATTTCTGTAAAGGTCATAAACTTGGTCATCAAACCAACCTCGGTTTGAAACCTGGCTCTGCCACATATCACTTTCCTTCGCTAAGTGATGCCACCTCCCTGAGCTGATTTCTCCGTCAGTTTAGTATGGACAGTGAGTTAAATGAGATAAGTACCTATCACAATGCCTGACTTATTGGACGTGCTGTTTCTTAGCACAGTGGCTGTGGGTGAGAATGAGGGGGTGGAAAGAAGTTGGTACCAAGGAAAGTCAGAGATGAAGTGAGTTTAGACCAGCTGGCCAAGAGAGAACTTAGGCCCCCGTGTTTCCCTCAGGGAGCCGATGAACAGTTTATTTCACAGATGACAAGGGTGGTTTGTCGGAACACACTCCGTCCACCCTGATGTCTCCGTTTCATCCCAGGACCTGAAGGAAGCCATGAGTATGGTGGAGCTGCAACAGGAGCTGGGCCTGCAGGCTGTTGATAGCCAGCGGGAAGTTTTCCTCTTGGCAGCCAGCATCGCCCCTGCAGGAAGCAGCTTTGAAAATCCTGGCACCGTGCACATCTGGAAACTGCTCCTGGAGCTTCTCTCCTAGGCTGGCGCCCACCTGCTCACCAGCCAGCCCTGGAGACTGCAGTTCCACTCCTCCTGCTTCTTCATCTCCAGCCTGGGCCTGGGGCACGGGCTACATAGCATCACTTCCCTTCTTCCCTCCTCACCCTCAAGAGGTCAGGAACCACACAGAAGCCCTCCTGGTGAGCTAGCCATGAGGCTGAAGCAGGGAGGCAGATGAGGCCACAGGTGGGAGAGGACAGTGTCTCGCTCCTTCTGAGCAGCAAGTGGTGATCCCACTTTCACCAGGGAAGGCAGCCTCATCCTCTGACCTGTACAGCGAGCTGCCCAGCAGGCTCAGTTCTCCCCGCCCTGCTGGTCCCAGGGGGTGAGGACTGGTGTAGGTGTCTGAAGTACGCCCTAACCCTAGACTGATTCCTCCTGGTGATTTTGCACCCTCTCGTGTGGGCAGGTTCTGGGCCGAAAGCCATGAGCTCAGACTCCCTGTCCTGCCTTATCCTCCAACCCCAGCTGGCTCGTGGCCTTGTGCAATCCCTGCCTCTCTGGGCCATCCCTTTTAAAGAGAGATGATTTAGATGGTGGCTTTCTAACCGAGCCATGAAGACAGGAAGCTTGAGGAGGAATCTAGAGATCCTGGAAAGGAGCTTCCTGAAACCCCCCTGCTTTCCCAAGGTTGAGGTCTGGCCCGCCAACCTCTTAAATACAGAGTAAGTGGTCTTCACCCCCTAATCAGAGAAACTGAACCCCACACCCACCCCAATCTGGAGTCAGAAGCTGCTACTCTTACACTTAACTGTGCCAATGCCCATGTTTACATAAGTCTGGGGAAGGAAGGAGCCTGCCTGTGTTCCTGGGAAAACTTGTCAGGGGCCTCCAGACTGCATTTAATTATTTATTTATTTATAAAAGGAACAGGCCCAAGTTTTAGGCTCTGTTTCTAGGTGCTGTTATCCAAACCCCAGATGACTGTCATGGAAAATTTGGATCTTTGAGGAAAATAGCTGGAATCACGGATGACAGTGTGGTAAGCTACATAAGTCAATGGAGACAGAGCTCTTCCTCCCCCGACCCTTTGTGGCTGTACTTGATGTCGTAGAATTTCACGATGACCCATATGAACTTGAACTCCAACACTTGGCCTAATACGTCAAAGGGACACAAACTCTGTAGAGGTAACAAATGACTCTGGGAGAGGCAATTTCATCATAGTTACTCTTAACAAAGAAATAGAATTAGCAGACCAACCAATTGCAGCTAAGGCAAAGCTGGACAGAATAGCTGGTGTCCTCTCCAGTACACATTCCGTGATTCTCCTGTTTCCAGTGATCAGCCAGTTTAAAGACTGTCTGTACTGACTGTTCAGTGCAGGCAGAAGGAACCTTTTGTCTGTCAAGAGGCCACTGAACAGTCGACAGCCACAAATGGGCCTTTTTTTTGAGGCGGTAACCAACTCAGTTTGCTTTTTAATTGAGAATAGAGATTATGTGCCTTTGTTTCATTTGACATTTATTCAGTGTGCTACAGTTTCATACTGTGGCGGGTGCAAGAAGGGTGGGCCGGGAAGGTGGCTCAGAATAGAATCACTTTTCTTTGAAATTCTGATTAACTTTCTGTCTTAAGTGATTTGACTGATTTTATTTTAAATATTTGGGGAATGACTTGGGTTTTAGAGTAGCCCTGGAAACCCTGCTGACACTTGATTTTGCTGGCAGAAAGTAAGGAGACTTGACTTCTCTGTTCTGTGAACCTCACCTTGTCCTCCAGTGTTAGTTAATACTTGAAAGTTACCTTTGGAGCCAACATTTTGGAGAGGGGCACCCTTTTCTACTAATTAAGATCTGCCTTTGGTCTAGTGCATATCACTATGTAGTACAGTTTTTAAAGTCCCCATTGTCAGGAGGTGAACTTGAATAGAGTTACGTACTTGAGCAGCTTTCAAAGACCAGTCTCAGAGCCAACAGGTCCCAGGGGCACACAAGAAGACATCACTGAGGAGACTGCAGATCCAGGGCGGTGGCCCTCGGGACCTGTACAGGCCGTGTGGACGTCCTGTCGGCCTGTGGGCGTGTCTGTGGCTGAGAGCAGCACTCCTCTGCTGGCCTGTCCTCCAGGCAGGCTACCAGACAGTGCTTGTGTTCTGGTTCCTACCAGGACCAGGCTGGGCACAGTTGGGGAAGGGCCTTTCCTAAGAACGCTGACTGCCTTGTGCTCTTAGGTAGTTGTTCCTGAATGTGACTTTGGCTCAAGAGCCTAGATGGCTGCTTTGGGGAACCTGTTCATCTCAAGTGCAGCTCCTGACTAACCGGGATGACACCATGTTCCCCCCTCCGCCCCACCGAGCTTGGGACTAGCGAATGGATGGCTGGGCAGCTCTCGCACTCTCATGAAGACCATACAGTGCCCACTTCACGCTTGGGAAGGCAGCTCATGCATCTGTGTGCCGGTTGAACCTATGAGTCACGCACCCTGACACTGGGGGCTTCTGCTCTTGAGGTTATTTTAATGAAATCGTGGCTTCTGACCTGCTGCTGTCCTTCTGAAGAGAGATCAGCCCAGTCCAGAGTCTGGACATGTGGATGGTCTAGCCAAGAGGGCTCTTGAGGCTGCTGGGACCACCACCTTGGACCGGCTGCCCAACCCAAGAAGCCTCCTCTGGCACCTCCTGGTGCTCAGAACCATCCGTTGTAAGTTTGTGCCAACACAGTGGTACCCAGCTGTGAGGACTGGAGAGGAGGTGAAGTTGGTCCCTCCGGACCCTCATCAGAAGTGCTGGTGAAAAATTTCACAGCTTTAGCATGTCTGAATGAGACCCCCGGTTCTCCAGAAAAATGTTTCCACTTGCCTTTGGAAATGGAGAAGGCAATGGCAACCCACTCCAGTACTCTTGCCTGGAAAATCCCATGGATGGAGGAGCCTGGTAGGCTACAGTCCATGGGGTTGCTAGAGTTGGGCACGACTGAGCGACTTCACTTTCACCTTTCACTTTCATGCATTGGAGAAGGAAATGNACAGGCCTGATTTCAGAATGCTCTGAAGGACTGCATTCCTAAAGGCTTCACTCACAGTGACAATCACTGCTGGAGTCTGGCAAGCCGAGTCCAAAAGGCAGGTTTCTGTCTAGTTTCCAGCCCGCCTCAACGGTGTGAGATGGTGGGCTGCTTTCAATGGCTAAAGAGAAGGCCAGCAAGCGAAAGTCTAGGCTTAGTCATTGGACAGACTAACTTCAAACCCCATGTTAATACCTCTCAAGCCTGTTTCCTTACCTGCAAGAAGATAAAACCACACAACTGTGTGGGTTTTATGTGAAATGTTCTATGTAAAAACACTTAAGTCCTTTCCTAGAGCAGTGAGGGGAGACAAATTTTTTGTGATTTAAGAAACCTCAGGAACAGAGTTTTTACATTATTGATACCTGACGATAGTGAATCAAAATGCCCGGCACCCACCTGTGATTATAATTCTGCTACATACCAATCATGCCACCAAATTACACAGGCCAGGCCCGAAGGAATGCCATGCAGTGTGTAGCCCAGGACTTGGTACACAAGAGTTGCATTCAGCAGTCCAACAGACATCAGAAAGCACGTTTGGGGACCTCAGACTCAGACAAACAGCAAAGGCAGATGAGGAGGCAGCTTGTACTGCATCTTATCTGCTGGCACTCGAGCCAGAACTGGCTTCAGACCAGGGCCACAGAAAACCAGTTCACCAGCCCCCAGCCTGGGGTGGGGCCAACACTAGAGGCCCCTCCCAGCCCAGGCTTCGGTAGAAGTATTGGCTCAGATGGTAAAGAATCTGCCTGCAGTGCAGGAGACCCAGGGTCTATCCCTGGGTCAGGAAGATACCTGGAGAAGGGAACGACTACCCACTCCAGTATTTTGTCTGGAGAATCCCATAGACAGAGGAGCCTAGCAGACTACAGTCCATGGGTCACGAAGAGTGAGACATGACTAAGTGACTGACTCACTTTTTTGTAGAAGTGATAGTGGAACTGCTATTCAGGAAACTAAGGTAGAGAGCAGTAGAACCAGAACAGGGGAGAAAAGGGAGGGCAGCTGTGCCTAGGAGGTTACATGAATGTGCATTCAGTAATGGCCTCTTTACTTTGGTTGAGGTTACTGAAGGGGGCAGCCCCAGGGCTTGGCTGGGACAGCAAATACAAAACTCTCAGAGAAGTAAAAATAACTATTTTATTGTACACAGACTATATTCAAACAAACTGCCCACTCAGAAAACAGCAGGTTCTGGCTTTTCCCAGAGTCCCCAGAAGAATAGAATTGGGAGTCTCTGGGAGACAGTATCTTCTCCAAAGTGAAATGTGAGAGAGAGTGTGTGTGCACGCGTGCACACGCACACATGCATTGTAACCTTTTGGTTTCATGGGGTTTGGCTGGCCTCATCTGTAAATGCACACTTCTCCTTGCTTCTCTGGTCCAAGAGGAAGCCTCAACCTGGGACAGGCATAAACCAGTCACTCAACCTCCATTTTATTCTTTTGCAAAGAATCAGTGAAGGCTTGCCACTCTGCTGGGTAAAAACGCTTGTAGACGTTGATCTTATTCCGAATCTGTTTTGGGGTATCTTGATAGTAATTCTTCTCATCCCGGGCCATAGCCTAAGGAAAGAAAAGGGCCACTTGAATGAAGAAGGCTGGACAGGCAAAGCTCAAATCCCTAGCCCTGCCTTGGACAAGGTACTACCCATCCGAGATTCAGATTCCTCGCGTCAAAAGTCATAGTGTATGTGGGAAAACGGGTACAAGTACCCTCAGAGACTAGGCAGGAGCTGAGACCAGCTGAGTAGCTCATTCTTCGTCCATCACCAACTGATCCCACCTGGGCGCAGGGGTCCAGTGTAGCCAGATCTTTCCATTTTTAAGAGAAGCCAAAAAAAAAAGGACTTTTACTTGAGACCTCCCATAATTAAAATGGGAGTTAGCCCCTGAACAGCAGTTAACTCTTGAACAGCACAGATGTGAACTGCATGGGTCCACTTATAATGGGTGTTTTTCAGGACCACGGAGTGCTAAATACTATAGCACTACATGGTCCATGGTTGGGTGAATCCCTAGATTTGAGGAACTGCAGACTTGGAGGACCAACTAAATTACACACAGGTTAACTCTCAAGTTGTTCAAGGGTCACCTGCAGTTCATTAAAAATACCACGTGAGCAAACAATATATATTTATCAGCGGGATACATACCACAGGCTCCTCAGTCTACCCAATTATAAGCATTCTGTCAAAGGGATCCATTTCCTAGGGTATCCTTCCTCTTTGTTTCCACTCAATCTCAGGAAATGGCACTAGTCAAGCAGATCAGACCCCAAATGGTCCAGGGTACCTTCTCCAAGGGCCCAAGTGGTTCCTCCTGCCAGGCCTGAACCACTTACCTTATAGTTCTCCCCATGGTTCTCCACCATGTAGCGAACATAGTCAATGAGATCTCGTGACAGTGTATTTCCTTTCTTTTCTGGAAGGCTGGCTTCTGCCTCCAGGTCTGGGTTGAGAGAAGCCAAGAGACAGGGAATGAAGCTTTGCTTCCTGCATAAGTTGAGCTGCTCAGTCAATCCCAAGCCACAAGAGTTGCTACACTGGCCAAGTGGTGACCTTCCCCTCTTCCTCTCCAAATTCAGTGCTAGAACCTTCCTCATTAGCCCCTCAGGTCCCAGGCTCTGCCTATGGCACAAGCATCCATCAGCATGGCAATAAGTCACCTCTTTTGGGGTCTCAGATGGGTGAAAGGAAGGTACCAAACTAAAAATCTCTACTTAGTGCCAGGTACCAGAAATAGAGATGAAGATACATTGCTTATCCACAATGCAGGGCTCCATTCCAGCTCTAAAATTCTTTGAGAACCTCTTAAAAGTGTTAATATGTGAAATGAAAAGATGTGAATAAATGAGAACTCGAGCTGTAGGAACTAGGGCCCAAGGCACCTCACTGTTCCACATGAGGGGAAAAACCAAACTCTGGAGTCAATATGGCCTCACTCCTAAAATAGCTGGGCTTCTCTGATGGCTCAGCGGTAAAGAACCCACCTGCAATGCAGGAGATGCAGGTTCAATCCCTGGATGGGTAAGATCCCCTGGAGAAGGAAATGGCAACCCACTCCAGTATTACTGAATGGGAAAACCTATCCATAGAGGAGCTGGAGAGCTACAGTCCAAGGAGTCAGAAGAGTTGGACACGGCTTAGCGACTGAACACACAGGCACACCACTAGTGAGCTATGATGGTAACTTTTGAGGGTTTTTATTTTTTGCCACAATTAACACTTTTTTAATGGTAAATTTTGTGGGATTTTTTTAACCATAATTTTAAAAATTTTAATTAAAGAATTAAAACTTAAGATTAGCTTTCACTACACTAAGTACACAAGATTTTGTATATACAATCCTGTGCAGTAACTCTTACAAGAATCACTAAAATAGACTACAGACAGGAATTCATGGAATTCCATATCAAATGTCTGGTCAGAGGCCTTTCCTGGCGGCTCAGAGGTAAAGAATTGGCCTGCCAAGGTAGGAGACACGGGTTCTGGGAAGATCTCACATGCAGTGGAGCACGAAGCGCGTGGACACAACTATTGAGCCTGTGCTCTAGAGCCCAGAAGCCACAACTACTGAGCCCACATGCTGCAACTACTGAAGACTGTGCACTTAGGGCCTGCGCTCCACAGCAAGAGAAGCCGCCACAAGAAGAAGCCTGCGCATGCTTGCCTTAACGAGAGAAAAGCCTGAGCAGCAATGACGGCACAGCCCAAAATATTAAATAATATTTTTTAAATGTCTGGTCATTCAAATCTTTAAACTTTGCAGAATTTACCCTCTTGTTTTAATATTCAGTCTCTATAG
Organism: Redunca redunca; assembly: GCA_006410935.1. Taxonomy (NCBI): domain Eukaryota; kingdom Metazoa; phylum Chordata; class Mammalia; order Artiodactyla; family Bovidae; genus Redunca; species Redunca redunca. The sequence continues at coordinate 147,572 of SJYQ01096196.1, read as the reverse complement.
CCTTAAAATACATAAAGTTGATTTATCATTGGAAAGATTCAGTTCAGTCACTCAGTCGTGTCTGGCTCTTTGAGACCCCATGGACACACCAGGCTTCCTTGTCCATCACCAACTCCTGGAACCTACTCAAACTCATGTCCATCGAATCGGTGATGCTATCCAACTATCTCATCCTCATTGCAAAAATTATATGGTGGAATCTCTAAAAAAAAATCTGTTCATCCTTAAACTCCTGAGAAGCTGAATTCATGCCTGAGACTTAATGTTTTCTCCTTTATCCTCTCAGGCACTGGTTACGTTCTCCCTGAACATCTCTGGCCTCCCTTTACACATTGGAACTTAGTCAGTAGACTGAAAATGTCTCGGCCAAGACACAGTTCTAACTGTGCCAGCTGAGCCCTGGACCAGCTCATTTCCTCCCTCTGAACTTCAGTTTCTCCATCTGTACAATGAGAACATCTGAGGGTCCTTTCCAGCCTGTATAGGATGCTGACCTAGAGAAATTGTGGCCCACACCCACCATTAAGCACATAAGGCTTCCGCACAAGCTCCTTAGGCCTCTCCTCTACATCCACTTCCATGGCCTTTACCTGCAGAGAACAGAGACCGTGAGAACAGTAGACACAAGAAATATCTCGGATGAGGGAAAATCCTAAAGACTTCTGCCCATCCCAACACAACTGCCTTATCCATAAGGGTCCCTCCACAAGGTCAGGCAAGAATAGATGACCAAAAGAACTAATGCCCTGGATGCTTTTTGGTTCCCAACGTGCTCAAGTAAGCAATTTATCTTTCTGTGTCTACCTATAAAATGGGCAGAACATTCCTTGCCTGCCTTACTTCACTGTGTGATTATCAAATGGAGCAATGCACATGAAAGCACTTAAGACTTCAATGAGGGAGAGAGGTCAGATGCCTTCTCTTATGCAAGGAGCAGGCTGACAGTGCTTGGCTATAGTTTCACATTTATTCAATAAACAGTAGTGCCTTGTTCCTCTAGCATAAACAGATAATAAGAAATTTGCCTGAAGGCAACGGGACAAACCCAATCAGCAAGCCCATTCATTACCGATAGACCACTAGTCACATCCTAAGCACCACCGAGTAAGGCTTAGTACTGGATGGAACACAGAGCTCTTGTCCCCAGGCAGATTATGTTGGGGGAAAGAGGCACAAACAATAAACAGATAAATATATCACATGACATGCCATCAAGTATTTACAAGTGCCAATGAATTAAAGTAGAAAAGAAGTTACTGAGCGAAAGGGGGTGCTATTTTTGAAAGTGGTCCAGAAAAAGAACTATTCCGGAGACACTAGCCCAAGGAAAGCCTCAGACCAAGGACGATTGGATAACTGAGGAAAGGTGTGAGGAACAATAAGGATTCCAAACTCCTTATTAGGAAAGTTAAGGGCGGGAAAAGATAAATTCTGGAAAACTGAGATGCGAAGGGATCCAAACAGTTTAATTTAAGAAGGAAAAAGTGAGTGCCGAAGGAAAACGGAAGCTCCAACCCAGGTCCAGTGTGTGCTAGGGAGGCAATATGAGGGAGATATTAAAAGGTAATCTCAACGCAGTCAGGCTGGCCAAGCTGACCGTGGGGAAGTCGCAAATCCAAGAAGGGCGTGAGGGAGGTAATAGACAGGATTAAGCCAGCTAAGGATGGTGTGGCGGCGGAGGGCAAGGCCAAGGCCGGGACCATGTCAGTACCTTTCTCTTAAGAAGGGGCACTGCCCTGTTGGGGTCCATAGACAAACCCATCTCGGCCAGGTTCTGCCGCACCGATTTGGTCTGGTCCCAGGCATGTCGGATGTGTGAGCTATGGGGAAAAAAAAGGGTGATCGCGGGACTGTCATCTTGCTACCCGTCCTGGCCGAGGTCTCCTGCCTTCTAAACCCCGGTCTCCTCACCATTCGATCCGCGGCGCTGCCTTCCGTCGAGCATTCCGGTTCAGACGCTTCCGGTTAACATTATAACCGAACTTCTGCCTCCGAGTCTTTCCCTTGGCTTTGGGCATTGCACTGACCACAGCACCGGGTACTAGACTCTGCTTCTCACTCCAACTGCCGCGTGTAGCTACTCCTTCCGGGCGGTGGGGCACGTGATTTTGCAGGCTTTCGGGAAATGCAGTCGTCTTCTCAGCGACACAGGCTGATTACTATAACTCCCAGAATGCCATGAGCGAAGGCGCCTGCGTAAAATGTTCAGCAAAGCCCTTTTCCCTGCCCCCTTTAATGACCTCATCCGGAGGCGGGGCTTAGCGTCCGAATTTTCGCCTACTGCCGTTGCTTGAAACATGGAGACTCCTGGTCGTGTCACTCCGGAGGCACCCTTTGAACCCTCGCAGCCCCCAGTCATTGAAGGCTTTAGCCCCAGTGTATACAGCACTTCGGAAAGCTTCAAGGAAAAGTTTATTCGCAAGACCCGCGAGAACCCACTGGTACCCATAGGTAAGCAAGTGGGAGCTGTAGGAACTGTAGACCAAGAGGGCTGTGGACCAAGAGGGAATGAAATAGGGGAGGATCGGGACCCCAGCGGGGTGACCGGAATGAGAAGGGGCCGGGCGGTGAGGGGTGAACGTGATTGGAGTAGGAGCTGGACTGGACTGGGGGCGCTGGGACGCGGCGGACTCTGACTCCGAGGAGCCCTCCCTGCCCCAGCCCTCCTTGCGCCCACCCCTCCCACCTCGGCCCCAACCCACAGCGCGCTCTCCTCCGCTCCTGTTTAAGGATATCTAGACCCTGGAGAGGGAAGACGAAAGAGGGGAGGGGCCCTCTAGAGCCGGACCTGCCACTTCCCACCTGCTTTGTCGCCTCTTCAGGCTGCCTGGGCACTGCGGCCGCCCTTACCTATGGCCTCTACTGCTTCCACCGGGGACAGAGCCAGCGCTCCCAGCTCATGATGCGTACCCGGATCGCCGCCCAGGGCTTCACGATCGTAGCCATCTTGGTGGGTCTGGCTGCATCCACTCTGAAATCTCGACCTTGAGCCGGGGGCCTCACCTTGAAAGCTTCACGGAGATGGTGTATACAGCGTTTCGGAACCACCGGTCCCACCACTGAAATAACTCCCCCATTTCCCCCTAACAAGCCCTGTATCAGTGCGGGTGGAAGTGGCCAATTGTGTAAACGACACATTTTTTTTTTTT
>SJYQ01096196.1:126246-139598 GCA_006410935.1 Redunca redunca | reverse complement strand
AGGCATTATGACTTGAAGGCATTATGCTAAATGAAGTAAGTCAGACAGAGAACTGCAAATAACACATGATCTCACTTGCATGTGAAACTGCAACAAGCCAACAAACAAAAAGACTGAAATCATAGATACAGAGAACAGATTAATGGTTGCCAAAGGTAGGAGTCAGGGGTGGGTAAAATGGGTAAAAGTGGTCAAGGTACATACTTCCAGTTATAAAATAAGTCATGGGTCTACAAAGTCTGTTCTCTGTGTCTGTGTCTCTATTTCTGCTCTATAACTAGGTTTTTCAATAGCGTTTTTCTAGATTCCATATATTTTCATCAATATATGATATTTCTGACTTCCTTCACTTCTTATAACAGGCTCTAGGTTCATCCACCGCACTGGAACACAGTGGGGATAGGAGAGGGTAGGATGAATTGAGAGTAGCATTGAAATATATAAATTACCATATGTAAAATAGATAGCTAGTAGGAAGTGGCTATATGATACAGAGAGCTCAACCAGGTGCCCTGTGACAACCTAGAGGGGTGGGAAGGAGTTTCAGGAGGGAGGGGACATATGTATACCTATAGCTGACTCATGTTGATTTGTGGCAGAAACCAACATAATATTTTAAAGCAATTATATTTAATTCTTCTAAAGTCTGATGGACAGGGAGGCCTGGCATGCTGCAATTCATGGGGTAGCAAAGAGTTGGACATGACTTAGTGACTGAACTGAACTGAACTGAAAATCTGCTCAAAAGTTCAATATTTCCTTCCTTAGTACATCTCTCTTGAAATATTTATCAAAGACAGTTTTAAAAAGGTATGTTATACGTTTAACATTCTACCTGAAAATCACCTTATCTAGACCACAGATATATTAAGCCCTTTTTACATCTTCCAATTTATAGCCAGTAACCATCTTGCCAATTGTTCCACCAACATGTAACACAAATCTCTTCCAGGTTGCAAGAGCACTCATCCCTACACTTCGAGCCCCACCAATGGTATCCTTACTGACCAGCCCCAAAGCCACTGTCCATGATATCAACTTCTAGTTTGGTTATCTATTTCTGCAAAACACACAGTCCCTAAACTCAAGATCCTTGACTTAATCACACCTGCAAAATGCCTTTTTCTGTAAAAGGTAGCATTCATAAATTCTGGAGAACAGGATTTAAATGTTTTTGTGGACTATTATATCACCCTACCACAGAGATACTAAATTTTACATACTACATTAAAATTATACATACTATACTACAGTATCATTTTTCTCTCTCCCTTGCTCGATTAAAGGAGATTGTCAAGTTTTGAACAGCATAAGGGATAGTAGCAGAAACAGAAAGGAGAAATAAACTGTGTTTTCTGGCCTCACCTGAGAAGCAACAAGATCCCAGATGTGAAAGGAAGATGAATGCATTCACTTTCCTTCTCTCAACCCTGGCATAGAGGCAACAGATATGAAGTGGTTTTGCGAACAAGGGAATAGACGACCAAATCGTAATATCAGTGAATGTTCCCCAAGGCCTGACTCTGGGGTCGGGGGAAACTTTAGAAGTAAAAAACATTCAAGAATGATGAGAATTGAAATTTTAGTCTCAGGGTCAGAAGAGAAGTTGTAGAAAATTTTAAAATAACAACATTTCTCTCATGTCTGGGTTTGAGGATGTAAGTTTACCTCTTCTTTCTCTTTCTCTTCATGTGTGTGTGTATGTGTGTGATAAATTATCATTACTTTCAAGGTGTGTAGGTATGGAGTGGCTCAGACGGTAAAGTGTCTGTCTACAATGCGGGAGACCTGGGTTCGATCCCTGGGTCAGGAAGATCCACTGGAGAAGGAAATGGCAATCCACTCCAGTACTATTGCCTGGAAAATCCCATGGACAGAGGATCCTGGTAGGCTACAGTCCATGGGGTTGCAAAGAGTCGGACACGACTGAGCGACGTTCCTTCTTTCAAGGTGTATATTAAAAGACAATAATTTTGATCCATAAACTTCTTGGAATAAGAGCATAAAAATACCTTTAGAAAACTATGTATCACCCACTTTAATGAGTATTACTTGTTAATGAGCATGTCAATTAAGTTACTGTTGTTTTCATTCTTATAAATAGTGATGGATTTATTGAGTCCCAGAAACAAATGTAAGTTTTTTTTTCCACTAGACTTTAAGTATCTTAATTCCATAATTTCTTCTTTAGATTATTCATCAAAGTATTACACTGACATTTTCCAAGTTGTTACTTTGGGGCTTCCCAGTTGCCGCTAGTCGTAAAGAACCTGCCTGTCAATGCAGGGGACATAAGAGACCATGGGTTCCACCCCTGGGTTGGGAAGATTCCCTAGAGGAGGGCAGGGCAACCCACTCCAGTATTCTTGCCTGGAGAATCCCATGGACAGAGGAGCCTGGCGGTTTACAGTCCAAGGGGTAGCAAAGAGTCCGACACAACTGAAGCAACTTAGCACGCACTTAGGGGAGACATAAATATCTCTATAGATTCTTAGTTTGACTTATTGCTTATTAAGACTTCTAATCTTTAAACAACTTCTTTTTCCCTGAGAGTAATTGAATTATGAAAAAAATAGCTATGTAATTGATTTCAAGAAGGATGGCCAAGAGTCCTTTCCAGAGAGAATAACTTCAGTTTCAGATGGTTTCTACATAAATTGTTCCATTTAATTTTCACAAGAACATTAGATATCATGGTAGGCATTTCCATGTACATCTCACTAAATTAATTCTTTCAGAAACTCACGTGGGAATTAGAAATAGAAATGAGAAGAAACCAAAGCATTCCAACTGTTCAATAAATGGCAGCCATCATTGCTATTATTTGGTGCCTGTGAGAAGTGGGGGTCAAAGTGATTATGGCTCACCCCAGATCCTCTGACTCATAATACAAAATTTCATCCTCAGGGCCTCACAGAGATTCCCAGCTAATTTTTCCCTTCAAAGAAAGGGGTTTGGTTTAACAGTAGAACAACAATAGGAATAATCCCACAGATTGTATTCCACCTGCAGGACCTCAGGCTTTTAGGCTCACCAGTTACTTGTGGACAAAAAGTGTCTGCCAAGTCCCTGATCCTCTCAACCTCCCACACTCTCAGTGTTTATCTTTAAAAGAGAAAAAAAGAATCCCTTAAAAAAGGTCTTAGTCCTCTTCTCTCAAAGGTGGGGGGAAAACACCTTTTGAAACTAGCCTGCTGTCAAAGTTCACGCCTTGATTTGTGAAGCCTAGTCTTGCAAAAGTACTAAATCAAAGTAAAATGGATTTACATTTGTAAACTTTGTTTCCACTTAATGGGATTAGAAAGACCACTCACATTAAACAAACAAAAACATCAGTTCAGCAGTAAGACAGAATAGTAAATTAACCGTATACAAGTCTGAAACTGAGGAAGGCTTTCTTATCTCTCTTTGCTATTCTTTGGAACTCTGCATTCAAATGGGTATATCTTTCCTTTTCTCCTTTCTCTTTAGCTTCTCTTCTTTTCTCAGCTATTTGTAAGGCCTCCTCAGACAACCATTTTGCCTTTTTTGCATTTCTTTTTCTTGGGGATGGTCTTGATCACTGCCTCCTGTACAATGTCACGAACTTCCATCCATAGTTCTTCAGGCACTCTATCAGATCCAATCCCTGAATCTATTTGTCACTTCCACTGTAGAATCATTAGAGATTTGATTTACGTCATACCTGAATAGTCTGGTAGTTTTCCCTACATTCTTCAATTTAAGTCTGAATCTGGCAATAAGGAGTTCGTGATCTGAGCCACAGTCTGTTCCTGGTCTTGTTTTTGCTGACTGTATGGAGCTTCTCCATCATTTTGGTATTGACCATCCGGTGATGTCCATGTGTAAAGTCTTCTCTTGTGTTGTTGGAAGAGGGTATTTGCTATGACCAGTGCATTCCCTTGGCAAACCTCTGTTAGCCTTTTCCCTGCTTCATTTTGTATTCCAAGGCCAAATTTGCCTATTACTCCAGGCATCTCTAGACTTCCTACTTTTGAATTCCAGCCCCCCATAATGAAAAGGATATCTTTTTTGGGTGTTAGTTCTAGAAGGTCTTGTAGGTCTTCATAGAACCGTTCAACCACAGTTTCTTCAGCATTACTGGTCAGGGCATAGACTTGGATTACTGTGATATTGAATTGGTGCTTTTGAACTGTGGTGTTGGAGAAGACTCTTGAGAGTCCCTTGGACTGCTAGGAGATCCAACCACTCTATCCTAAAGGAAATCAGTCCTTAATATTCATTGGAAGGACTGATTCTGAAGCTGAAACTCCAGTACTTTGGCCACCTGATATGAAGAACTGACTCACTAGAAAAGACCCTGATAATGGGAAAGATTGAAGACAGGAGGAGAAGGGGATGACAGAGGATGAGATGGTTGGATGGCATCACTAACTTGATGGACATGAGTTTGAGTAAGCCTCCAGGAGTTGGTGATAGACAGGGAAACCTGGCATGCTGCAGTCCATGGGGTTGCAAAGAGTCAGATGTGACTGGGCAACTGAACTGAACTGACTGAAGCTCTGAAACTCAGTGCGAAGTTAGGTCTAGAAATTTTAAGGTAATTTGAAGAATCAGAGACTTCCAGTCCCTATTTATAAGTTTTCACATCCACACTTTACCTGAGCCACATATGTTGCTGGAGAATGAGAAGAGCTACAGAGAGTGATAGACAGTGAAGTTGTTGGAGAGCAGTAAGGTCTTCTAAAGATCTCCAGATGTGAAGATTTCACACGTGAAGATTTAAACTCAGATGCGGGCAGCCACATGACTGTTGAAAATCTTCTCAATATGCAGTGAAGAAATGCACATTTCCCAGAATATACGGCAATAAAAAGAAGTTTTCTTAAAACCATCTTAAGTACTCCCAAATAAATTAGCTTTGAATATTTCAGGCAATAAGAACCTGAAAATAATTATTTTTATGACCCAGTGTCTGCGCACATGTCTAACACATTTTGCAATCTTTTAATTACATCTGTTTACATTTTTTTTAATCTGTCCCCAGAGAAAGCTCAGGGTTCAATTCACTTTCTGGTCTGGGTTCCTATTGGCATCAGATTTCTACATGTGAAAATCAAGCAATGGGCACAAAATCAAAACTGCAAAGGGTATGATTTTTATCAATTTGTTTTGTCTTTGTGGCTTTGCCCATTTAACATCCCAACTAAATTTGTAAATTCAAGCAATAGCCTCATTTGAATTGAGAGCAAGAAGGATCATGTGGCTTGAGCAGCCACAGGGCAGGTGGTGAGGGGTGGCGGTAGGGCAAGTACAGTTGATAAAATAGGAAAAGAGGCTATATTGTTCCAAAGCCTCAACCAAAAAAGTTCCACTAAGATAGAAAAATTATCACAGATGCTGTAGGGCAGGATCAAAAAGGAGACTGGATTTGAGCACCGTGGATAGGTACTTGGCCAAAAGAGGCTTGGACGTAAATCAATAGAGCTGAACAACAAGAAGTTATCTGGGCATAAAGTCCTGAGGGATCAGAAAAAATGTGAGCTGATGCAGAACAAAGTCTTTGTCTCACAAAAGCTTTTTTCAAAGAACTGCTATGAAATATCAAGAGGAATTTTAGGTGTAACTGGTGTTCTAGCAAACCTACAAAAGGTTATACATCCAGATGTGTATTGTCATGCATACGAACCACCAAACAGTTAATCCTTAATTTTTTACACTGCTGTTAATAAGCTCAGTTTTGAAACTCCTATTGCTTTCACACCCCTCCTTAAAAACCATACAATGCGATCAATGTTATTCAGAAGAAGGCAAACAGACCTTATGCTTATGCTCACCCACTCTGCTTCCAAAATCTCACCCTGACATTCACCATTTCAAGATGAAAATAATGAATCAGCTATTACCTAGTGTAGCAATCATATATTTTCAAGTAAATATGTGAAACTGCTGCCTTATTTTCATGCTCAGATCACTCTCAGGGGCCTAGTGAGAATTGATGTAGCATTCCAGGCATGGTATATTTCATTCTCAGTGTTAGAATATTAGAAATTTGCCAATAGTTGCCAATGTTTATATGGGACTGTGTCTCACTGATGTGATATAAGTAACTTCAGTGAATGCATTACTGAAAACATTTACTTTTCACGATCTTCTCTTGGATGTCCTAAATTCCATTGATTGGACTGTCATTGTTCCTCTATAAACTTGCACACTGGCAGAATTCTTTCCCAGGACTATAAAGAGAAAGCCAGTTGATGCACATAATTCTTAGCCCAATAGCTTTTGAATAAGTGCCAGGGAATTTCAAGAAAACATCTATATCTGCTTCATTGACTATGCTAAAGCCTTTGACTGTGTGGATCACAATAAACTGTGGAAAATTCTTAAAGAGACAGGAATACCAGATCACCTTTCCTGTCTCCTGAGAAACCTGCATGCAGAAAAAGAAGCAATGGTTAGAAGTGAACTAGGAACAGTGGACTGGTTTAAAACTGGGAAAATAATACATCAAGGTTGTATACTATGACCCTGCTAATTTAATGAAGAGTAAATCATGTGAAAAACCAGGCTGGATCTCAAGCTGAAGTCAAGATTGCTGGTAGAAATATCAACAATCTCAGATATGCAGGTGATACCACTCATGGCAGAAAGTGAAGAGGAACTAAAGAGCCTCTTGATAAAGGTGAAAGAGGAGAGTGAAAAATCTGTCTTAAAACTCAACATTCAAAAAACTGTTATCAGCATCTTGTCCCATCACGTCATGGCAAATAGATGGGGGAAAAGTGGAAAGAGTAATGGATTTAATTTTCTTGGGCTCCAAATCACTGCGGACAGTAACAAAAGCCATGAAACTGAAAGACGTTAGCTCCTTGGAAGAAAAGCTATGACCAATCTAGACCGCATATTAAAAAGCAGAGACATTACTTTGCTGACAAATGTCCATCTAGTCAAAGCTATGGTTTTTCCAGTAGTCATGTATGGAAATGAGAGTTGAACCATAAGACAGGCTGAGAGCTGAAGAAGTGATGCTTTCGAACTGTGGTGTTGAAGACTCTTGAGAGTCCCTTGGACTGCAAGGAGATTAAACCAGTCAGTCCTAAAGGAAATCAGTCCTGAATATTCGTTTTAAGGACTGATGCTGAAGCTAAAGCTCCAATACTTTGGCCACCTGATGTGAAGAACTGACTCATTGGAACAGACCCTGATGCTGGGAAAGATTGAGGGCAAGAGGACAAGGGGTGACACGGGATGAGATGGTTGGATGATATCACTGATTCGTGGTCATGAGTTTGAGGAAACTCCGGGAGATAGTGAAGGACAGGGAAGACTGGTGTGTTACAATTCATGGGGTTGCAAAGAATCAGACACAGCTCAGCGACTGAATAAGTGCCAGTGAGGTGCTGCTGTCCTGAAATAAGGTTGCCTGTGCTTTACTGGTGAGTTTTGCAGCACTCTGCATAAACGATGCTTTCAAAACCTAACAGTATTCATTGTTCTGAGTTCTTTCTCATGAATATCTTTCCATTTAACACTGTTTGTAAAGATTATACCTTCTAGGATGCTATACAATCTCTGTAGACAACCTTCTCACTAAATGTGTACACAACGCACATTCTTAACTAGTTGTGTTCTATTTTTTATAGTCTCCAAATAGATATAGAAAGAGAGACAATCATGTTAATAATAGTCATTGGTTTTGTAAGAGAGAAGAGGAATCTCAAAATGTGGTGCCTAGATATGAGAGAATTCCCTAGTTTCTGGATGGATGAAGATTTATTTCTGAATCAGGAAAAGCAACAAACAGAGGATACGTTATCTAAGGTTGGAATAACTATTGCAATTTTTGATATAATTCTCTTAGCTCTGTAGTTTATGAACATTCCTTATAGATACTGGTAATGGGTAAATTGTCAGTCCTGTTTTATAGTGTTCTGACTTTGGTGATTTTTCTTTGCCTTCACAGATAGTTTTGGGCACAGTTGAAACCACCTGGATAACAGGCTGCAAACCATATGCCATTTTATACCAGAAACCTCTTTTTCCTCTCAACCTGCTTGCAATTACTCCCATCTTCTGATTTCCTGATTGTTTTGGCACCTCCATTCAATTTCCACATCAGCTGCTTACCCATTTGCTTTAGTGAACATCTCTTTCCAAGTTTCTTGGACTTAGTTCTGTACACACTGCTGGGATATGTTCATTCTATTGGTTATGGTGACATCTAATCCATCTCTTCACTTGATACCTCTCCAGCTTCTGTAATTACACAATCACTAAATGTACTTGTCCCCAAATTACAGAGTAGTAATGATTACTTTGTAATACCACAGTCCATGTGTAGCCCTTGAATAGGTGAGTTTGTTTTTCTGGAGGATAAGTATTATAGTGTTATCATTTATTTATTAGTGCTTTTGTGTATAGTCTATGAACTTTTGTCATTAAAGACAATTTCTCCATTAGTCAGTCAGTTCAGTTGCTCAGTCGTATCTGACTCTGCGATCCCATGGACTGGAGCACACTAGGCTTCCCTGTCCATCACCAGCTCCCAGAGCTTGCTCAAACTCTTGTCCATTGAGTCGGTGATACCATCCAACCATCCCATCCTCTGTCATCCCCTTCTCCTTCTGCCTTCAATCTTTCCCAGCATCAGGGTCTTGTACAAGGAGTCAGTTCTTCGCATCAGGTGACCAAAGTATTGGAGCTTCAGCTTCAGCATCAGTCCTTCCAATAAATATTCAGGACTGATTTCCTTTAGTTGGGACTGGTTTGATCTCCTTGCAGTCCAAGGGACTCTCAAGAGTCTTAAACACCACAGTTCAAAAACATCAGTTCTTTAGCTCTCAGCTTTCTTTATGGTCAACTCTCACACCCAAACATGACTACTGGAAAAAGCATATAGCTTTGACTATACAGAACTTTGTCAGCAAAGTACTGTTTCTGCTTTTCAATACCATGTCTAGGTTTGTCATAGCTTTTTCCCAAGGAGTAAGCGTCTTTTAATATCATGGCTGCAGTCACTGTCTGCAGTGATTTTGGAGCCAAAGAAAATAAAGTGTCTCACTGTTTCCCCATCCATTTGCTATGAAGTGACAGTACTGGATGCCATGATCTTAGTTTTTTGAGTGTTGAGTTTTAAGCCAGCTTTTTCACTCTCCACTTTCACTTTCATCAAGAGGCTCTTTAGTTCCTCTTCGCTGTAGAACTTTAAGCATTACATTGCTAGTGTATGAGATGAGTGCAATTGTGCGGTGGTTTGATAATTCTTTGGCATTGCCTTTCTTTGGGATTGAAGTGAAAATTGACCTTTTCCAGTCCTGTGGCCACTCTTGAATTTTTCAAATTTCCTGGTTCATTGAGTGCAGCACTTTCACAGCATCATCTTTGAAGATTTGAAATAGTTCAGCTGCAATTTCATCACCTCCACTAGCCATGGCATGCAATAAATAGAGAATATATTTATTTAGACAAGAACCTTAGTGAAGTCTAGATTGTGTTTAGAAATTATGTCTAAATATGTTTAGAAAATAGATATAAGATTATACATGAGATAGTTATATGAAGAGCTGAAAGAAGACTATTAGGTGTGATAAAAGTAAGAATTACTGGGTTAAGATATGGAAGTCTTATACTTACTACATTATCATAAATTTAATCTAGTGAAACTAAACTGATTCACAGGATAAATATCCCTCTTATTGGGGTAAATTGTATTAATTCTCATCTTTCTTCATCTTTCTGAAGTCAAAGATGGGAAGAAACAAGAGTTTCACATGCTTGGTGTCCTTGGTGAATCAAGGAAACAGTTTATAAGTAAACTGTTGTTCTTTTCAGATGACTGGAAATGACTTTGCAATGGATCTTAAAATATAGCAGTTTTATATTATTCCAAAATGCAGTTATCTCACTATTAAATGAAGTGTAATAAGCTGGCTGCTATTGTTGGAGGCTAGAAGAATAACAGAAATGATTTGGAGAACTAAGAATTTTTCAGACAGCCACCAAAAATCAGATCAGCCCCATGAATAATCTAGTAATATGTTATCTGTTTATTCCTGCCTAACCCTTTAAACTTTTATTGGCATATAGTTAAAACAGCGGCAATATTTGTATATGTCCATGGAACAGTATAAATTTTTTATTAATATGATTTCAAAATCCCTTTAGGATTAAAAATGGCTTGTACTGAACAAATAGCATATTTTTTAGTGGTCATTTAACTTGTTGCTTCAATACACATCATTTTTCCTTTTGTGAAAGGTTTTGACAGTTTTATTTCATTTTTCTCTGATTGTTTCATGTTGTCTGGAATATGAAGTCAGCATGCTTTAAAATATTAAGATTTGGAATCGTATATTTGAAAGTTTCTGAGAGTACACCATAAGAATTGTCATCACAAGGGAAAAAATAATTTTGTGTGCTGTGATATAGCACATTTAATTGAACTTATGCTACCAGTCTGGGCTTCCCTGGTGGCTCAGTGTAAAGAATATGCCTGCCAAGCAGGAGACACAGATTTGATCCCTGGGTTGGGAAGATCCTCTGGAGAAGGAAATGGCAACCCACTCTGTTATCCTTGTCTGGGACATTTCATGGACAGAGGAGCTTGGCAGGCTGTGGTCTATGGGGTTGCAAAGAATCGGATATGACTTAGCCACAAACTTCCACTTTTTCACTTCATACTACCAGTGAAGGAAGATGTGTACACGCAGGCTAAGTCGCTTCAGTTGTGTCTGTTTGCCACCCTGTGAACTGTCAGTCTCCTCTGTCCATGTGGAGCTCCAGGCAAGAATACTGGAGTGGATTGCCATTGCCTTCCCCATGAAAGACAAAGGCATTCATCTAATTCCTCAGGCCAGCACTGTTTTGATGTGACAAAAGAAAATGATCATCAACATGCAACTCCTTAAATAAGTGCTTAATTTCATATTTCTGAAAAAAAGTGCTTTCTTTGTGGTCAGGCCAGCAAGAATTGAGAAAGGTTAAGATAATGTTTAAATACGTTTATTAAAAAGTAATAATAAAAATATGAAAGATACAGACATAGCATTCTGAGTATTCCAAATATAATAAAACTGTCATCAAAAAGACTCAACAGCTATTAAAATTCCTTAGAATATGCCATTTTTTTTCGAGATAACAAAATCTATCAATTTCACATGGCTGCATTAGTCATGTATAAAGGCACCAGTGATTCCCATTAAACAAACAAACCTATCCCAAGGCATCCTTGCTGTTTATCATGACCTGCTATAGAATCTAGAAAAAGTCTGCTTCTTGAGAGTTTAATTCTAAGGGAAATTTTAGTCCTCAGTAAAGTTTTTTGCTCATATGATGTCTTGCCAGAGCATGAACATGGAAGCTGTTTTGTTTGGCATAAATAATTTTAGTCATACTGACTTTTATCATTCTATTTTTATTTTTTATCTTTTATTACATTGTTTTAAAAATATAGAAGTACTACATATTTGTATTTCTTTGGGACATAATATAAGACACATAAAGAAAAAGTTAATAATTTCTTCCTTCTCTGAAATTTCTACATCTGTTGCCTGAGGAAACATGCTAACAAGCCTGGATGTATCTTCATCCACATTTTCACTTGCTCATAAGTGCTTATGGACATTTATATGTATATGATTTTTTATATTTTTGTTGTTGTTGCACTCAGATAGTTTTTAAATCAAAATTGTAACTCTTCAGTGTTCTTTTCTAATTGGACCATATATCCCTAACAACCATTCAGATCAGTGCAGTCGATGTAGTAGCACATTTGTTCTCATAGCTACATAGTGTCTATAGTATGGCTGTTCCATCATGTGTATATAATAATGTCCAAAGTGATATTATAATTTACACTTGGACCATTCAATGTGCATCTTAAAATCAGTAAAGTTGAGAAATATTTTATGTTTTCCTGACCTTTTGGAATACATCTTTTAGAAATTACCATCATTGTCTATGATAGCCTGTATTTGGTATTGTTTGCTTTTTAATTTTAGACATTCTGCAAGACAGGTAGCTATATCTCGTTTTGAATTTAATACACATTTCTTTGATTTCTTAAGATTTTAAGAACTTTTCATAAGTTTATCGGTTATTGGTTTTCTTCTTTATTTTGAAGTCAAATGTGCATTGTTCTATTGGTTTGTCTTTTATTGAATTTTAAAGAGTCTTTAAATATTTAGATATGAAGTCTTGATTGATTATGCATCAAAAATATCTTATTTTCTGCTCTGTTGCCTTTTTATTATTCTAAAAGTGCTATTGATGCAAATTAAGTAACTCGGATTTAATATTGTCTAATATACTTTTCATTATGGTTAGTGTTTTTCTGTGTCATGTTTAAGAATTCTTTCTCTGTTTCACTAATGATTCTTATATTATTTCTCAGAAATATTATTTTCTGCAGTTCCCCTTTAGATCTTCAATTTATCTGGAATTAATAGTATTAATACATATTTTAAGAGATGAGATCAAATCTTTGTTTTTTTTTCCCATACAGTTGTCCAAACTGCTCATTTACTGAAAGACCATCTATTATCCCTACACAGCAGGGCAGCCGCTAGGGATGGGTCAGTTTTGAGTCTCTGCAAGGTTTGTCACTCATAGGCTAACACCTCCCTTTTTAAATAACTTTAGCCTTTTACCTATTAAATAATTGGTATTTACCAACTGCATAGCTCAGTTGGTAAAGAATCCACCTGCGATGCAGGAGACCCCTGTTCGAGTCCTGGGTCGGGAAGATCCCCTGGAGAAGGGAAAGGCTACCCACTCCAGTATTCTGGCCTGGAGAATTCCATGGACTCTATAGTCCATGGGGTCACAAAGAGTCAGACACAACTGAGTGACTTTCACTTTCTTTTCACTTCCACTCTAAATAACTGGTATAATGAATACTCCTTCTTCTTGCTCCTTAGTATTGCCTTGCTATTATGAGTACTTTTCATGACCATATACATTTTAGAGTTAGTTTCCCAGTTTCCACACAATACCAAAAAATGCTAAAATTTTGAGTGAAATTGCATTAAACATAGAAATCAATTTGGAAAAATGACACTATCCAGACAGATAATACAATGTTTTATTTCTGTCATTTTTTCTTCCAACTTCTATGTAATTTTTTCCCCCTGTGGTAAATATAGCTTTAGACTTCTGTTGTTATAGTGACACTGCTCCAGCAATGCAACTAAACACATTTTAGTCCTTCTAACTCATTTCTGAACTTCACAGAGATTTTAAAATAAATTGACTAATATAATAACAGTTTTATTTCTTTCTTTTCAAGTCATGCATCTTATTTTTTTCCTGCTTTTTTTGCACTATCTAAGCCCATTCTACATCTAAAAGGGAAAATTTTCAATATTTCATTATGTATGATATTTGCTGTA
>SJYQ01096196.1:109162-121670 GCA_006410935.1 Redunca redunca | reverse complement strand
ATAATATAGCTGTTTTTTATAAAAATGTTATTAGTTGAGTAAGTTTTGACTAGCTATTGATTTTGTGAAGTTGTCTATATGGATGTTTACATAATCTACAAATGATAATAGTTTTATTTCTTCTAATTCTTACATCTCTCTTTTTATCTTAGCCAGGGCTTCTGATCATGTTAAATAATAATAATGATACTGAACATCCTTGTTTTAATAGAGCTTGTGAATTTATTAAGCTTTTTCATTAAGTATAGTTGTGATTTGTGTATATGGCTTTCACTAAGTTAAGGAAGTTTTTATTTCTAATTGTATAAGAATTTCAAATAATAAATAAATAGCAAAATATTTTAATTGTTTTCCCTAATTCTATTGAAGGAATATTGCTTTCCTTTTGACTCATGAAAATAATGCTGCTTCTGCTACTGCTAAGTCGCTTCAGTCGTGTCCGACTCTGTGCGACCCCATAGACGGAAGCCCACCAGGCTCCCCCGTTGCTGGGATTCCCCAGGCAATAACCCTGGAGTGGGTTGCCATTTCCTAATAAATAACATTAAAAATTATCTAGTATTGAATCATCCTTTAATTTCTCAACTATCCCTACTTAAGAAATTCTTGGTGGTTTTCATTTCAGTAATCCATACTCTATTTATACTTATTTTCAAGAACTCTACTATTAAGATATTGACACAATTTTTTTAGCAGTTACAATTTTAAATTCTTTATTAATTTTGATGTTTTCTGGAAAAGTTACGAAATCTGAAATTATAACCCAGTAATTAATTATTTGACTATTCATCTTCTCTGATAAACTATTTAAGCAATTTTATTTTTCATTCTATTTCACTTGGATATTTTACATAACTGTTTGCTCCTACTTTGTGTTATCAGTATCTTATATCTATGAAAATTATATTTGTTTTAATCCTTTGATTTATTTTTCCTTAATGATCTTCATTCTGTTACAGCATTTCATAGATTATCAATCATTAGTTCAGGTTCCCTGTCCTAGCCCTGGTACCCACAGGGCTTACTGCTGTGATTTTCTGTACTGACCTTTCTGCCTCTGCAGTTTGGGGCACCATGGTTTACCTTGTGACCTCACTTCTCTCACAGGTATATATAAATTGTTGATTTTCCAGTTTGTTCAGCTTTTTATTTATTGTTAGAATGGAGTAGTAGCTCGCAAGCTTCTTAAACGTGGTGTGGGGAATCTTTCCCTCATATTAATGAAACAATTTTATTTAAACTTTTTATGTTAAATTTTATTTAAACTTGAAATTGTAGTTTTTGCCACTGGTTTCACTTTGTGAATCATTGCATACTTGTTCCTAATGCACATAACCTTCACATCATCTAAGCTGTTTAAGATGTAATACATCTTTTGAATTCACAGCCAATGGTCCACTGGTATTTCCTCACACACTTAAATTTTATTTGCATAACATAATACAGTTTTTCTCATTCATTCTAATCTATTCCAAAATGATCTAAACTGTGACCACTATAATCTTATTCCAAATAATTTTTAAAATCCATGTTTCTCATAAAATCCCAAACATATAACTATGAAGTCATTTACTCAGCGGTACTCACTAAATCTGGGCTTCCTTGGTAGTTCAGCTGATAAAGAATCTGCCTGCAATGCAGGAGATCCTAGTTTGATTTCTGGGCTGGGAAAATCCCCTGGAGAAGGGACTGGCTACCCACTCCAGTATTCATGGGCTTCTCTGGTGACTCAGACAGTAGAGAATCCTGCTGCATGCGGGAGACCTGGATTTGATCCCAGGGGTGGGAAGGTCCCCTGGAAGATGGCATGATAACCCACTACAGTATTCTTGCCTAGAGAATCCCCACAGACTGAAGAGCCTGGCTGGTTACAGTACATGGGGTTGCAAAAAGTCAGACCTGACTGAGCTAACACCTTAACCCTAAACTTAACCCAAACCCTAACCCTAACCCTAGTTTTTTAACCACCAAGACAGCCTGCTTATGGGGAGAGATTTGCTTTTCTCTGTGCTCTTAGCAAAACAATGAAATGCTACTACCTTACACTATACAACCTGCAGGATGACCTGGAGACTAAGTGGGAGCCTTGAAAGCCTCTCTGCGTCAGTACTGTACTCTTTCAGCGCAACAGGAGAGGTCCAACAGCCAAGAGGGCATCAAAGGAGACCAAGGGTCTACTTTATTTCAAGCTCAGGGACAGGCAGCATTTCTCTCGAATCTGGAGGAGCAACGTATGAGTCAGGGAGGTTCCGTACTGACCTAGCACAGTACTCACTAAGTCCACTTTCAATTTCCTTACTACCTTCTTTAACTACCTTCTATCAGGTAAAATCTATTATAATCATCCCAAACTGCATTGAGGGGTGCCATTTAAAGCTAATCTATCTTCTTCAAATAGATCATTGCTTTTAAAACCTACTTAGAGCATGATATAGTAGATTATTTGAGAGGCTCTGTTAAGAACTCCAGTATACAGTAATTCACTTATGAGGGAAAACTTCATAGAACAAGAACAGAAAACCACACCTGCCTTATATGCAGGCATTTGCATCTTTACTGCTCAAATTTGCATCCCATATTTCTGCAATAATTTAGGCATTTAGGTTACAACTTCTCTCTTAAGTGCAGCTTTTGTCTGTCTCATAGGTAAGTTTTATTTTCAGTTTCTCTTTGATTCAGTGGTTACTCATGAATGTATCTTAATTTCTAAGATTTCACCTTTTTCATGATTTCTAGTTTTATTAGATTATCACTAGAAAATATGCAAGTGTTTTTTGCATCTAAAATGAACCAACCAACAAAAAGAATTGTTAAGTCCTTGCCTTTCTAACAGCTATGTTGAAGACTTTTCCATTCTCCAAGTTCTCCCTGCAACCTAATTGCATTTCTCTCCCCACTGCTGAGGTTAAAACAACTCAGGCCAGTAACAGGGTGACCATCCAGTTCTAATAGCACCAGTGCAACTCAACAATGCCACAAAGAACAATTCCAAGGGTAGCCCTTCTGCAAAAGAATCGAAAGAATCCTGCCACTTTAAGTATTCAAATATAATTTTTTCTCAGTTTCTGAGAAAAAGGTCTTCTCTGCCAAGAGTTTCTTGGCTTTTGCCTAAGACCAAAAATAAATAAATAAATAAATAAAAGTTCTGGAGCTCTTCTCTTTCTCATGGATCTCAGAAAACTCCCAGCTGTGTGTATGTGTGTGAGTGCCTTCTAGGTGAGTACAGCATGCCTCTCAGTATTATGTAACTTCCCTGAGACAGAGGGAAAGACCATGGCACCCTGGAGTGTGGCCAAGATGCCAGCATCCTGGAGTTTCTCCAGCTGGCAGCCCAGTGAGTCTGAATCAGCTGTTTCAATCCCATGCTCAAAGAGCTGAAATGATCACATTGCTTCTGGTATTGTTCTAAAAGGATGTCACAAGTATGTTTTGTGAGGCATTAATAGATGATAAGTCAAATACAAAAAAATCTCTGAATAAATGTGTTTGGAAAATGCTTAGTTAAAACAAGCAAAATTATTTGCTTGCAAAATTTTTAAGAATAATATTTTATTGTATTGGATATATATGATTTACTTAGCTAGTCCACTAATGAAAGATTTTTAGATTGCTTTAGCAACCTAAATGTGGGGGAAAGCAACCTAGACACCCTCCCAAAATCTTTCCCCAACAGCTACATGACAAATTTCATTGAAGTTATTACCATTAATTCTAAGCCTTATTCCTTTCTACCAGAGTCAGACCAGCAAGAATTCAGCATTGTAAGATGACAGACAATGATGAAGAAAAGTTCTTTGTCAGAATATCATTTCCAAATTCAGTGATCTGGAAAACTTAATTCACAAACTGTGTTGTTCATCATTTTATGATTCATTATAATTATTAAATAACAAATATTTTATGTTGGCCTAAAATAAATATTATGCTTTAAAAACGAACATTTGATGAAGAACACAATGGCTGTTATAATCTTAATTTGACCTTCATAATGAATTTATAGCAAACCTGAATTTGGCTACACTTAATCTTTGGAATCTAATGTAATGTTCTAAAATTTGATGAACTGAGTAATTGCTAATAACAACTTGGAGTTTATAATTCTCTGTACAGTGTGGGTTTATTGTAAACAATGAAAACTGATTCCAAAGAAAATCTAATAAAATGTTAGTATTTTTTAAAGTAGTCACAGTTCTTTAAAAAAAAAATAGGCAAACGGAAGTAATCTTTAATAATTATTTAATTACTTACTAATCTGTTATTAATATAGCAGAACTAATAAGCAGAGTACATCATAAGAAATGCTGGGCTGGATGAAGCACAAGCTGCAATCAAGACTGCTGGGAGAAATATCAATAACCTCAGATATGCAGATAACACCACCCTTATGGCAGAAAGTGAAGAAGAACTAAAGAGCCTCTTGATGAAAGGGAAAGAGGAGAGTGAAAAATTTGGCTTAAAACTCAACATTCAGAAAATGAAAATCATGGCATCTGGTCCCATCACTTCATGGCAAATAGATGGGGAAACAGCGGAAACAGTGACAGAATTTATTTTTCTGGGCTCCAAAATCACTGCAGATGGTGATTGCAGCCATGATATTAAAAGACACTTACTCCTTCAAAGGAAAGTTATGACCAACCTAGACAGCATATTAAAAAGCAGAGACATTACTTTGTCAACAAATGTCTGTCTAGTCAAGGCTATGTTTTTTCCACTGGTCATGTATGGATGTGAAGTTAGATTATAAAGAAAGCTGACTGATGCTTTTGAACTGTGGTGTTGGAGAAGACTCTTGAGAGTCGCTTGGACTGCAAGGAGATCCAGCCAGTCCATTCTATAGGAGATCAGTCCTGGGTGTTCATTGGAAGGACTGATGTTGGAGCTGACACTCCAATACTTTGGCCACCTGATGCAAAGAGCTGACTCATTTGAAAAGACCCTGATGCTGAGAAAGACTGCAGGCAGGAGGAGAAGGGGACAACGAGGATGAGATGGTTGAATGGTATCACCGACCCAATGGAGATGGGTTTGTGTGGACTCTGGGAGTTGGTGATGGACAGGGAGGCCTAGCATGCTGTGGTTCATGGGGTCACAAAGAGTGAAACACGACTGAGAGACTGAACTGAACCGAATCTCCTCTTAGAAGATTAGTTTCTCTTATAATTTACCATGACCTTAGTTATACTGGAGGACTACTATTTTGGGTACTAATTCTGAGAGACTCAAATGCACTTACGATACATCTAATCTTGTCAAGTTCTTTTATTAGCTAAAAAGGAGTTAGAGCAGTACTTAAATTTTTAGACTAACTTATTCTTTCTGATCATGACAAGTTCCCTGCTACTAATATTTGTACATCAAACACATTGATATTACCTAAAAGGGGCCAAGTTGTCTCAGGAAAGCCATACTTACTTTTCTACCTGTTTTATTTCCCTAAAATATATATGTATATATATATATATTCCCTAGGAAGTAATCTACTTTCTCCAGGATCATTTAAAAATACTTTTTGATGTCATATTATCCTTAGTTATATCTTCTCACAGTTTCACACTTCTCAAGGCTGCTTTTAGAGCTTGAAGATTGATTTAGGCTAAAAATTCATATAAAGAATGCCCTTGTGAGAATATATTTTTGTTAATCTGGACTCAATTCATGTTTCTTCTCTTCAGATTTATAACTTTACCCTCATAAGATAACCAGAGATGATTTTACAGGAAAAATAATATAATCCTTTGTACTCATATTCTTAAAAAAAGGCTCTTTGAAAACTGCTATTTTTATTAACATGGATTTTTCTTTGGAGAATGAATCATTACTTGAAAAATGTAATTATGTCCAAAGAAACACTTTTAGTAAAGTATGGATATAATCTATTATTAATAAGCTTATTTGTCTTCTTTTGAGTTTTAAAAATATCACCTCACTATCATCAAAAGAACACAAATGACAGATGTTGTCAAAGATGTAGAGAAAAGGGAATCCTCATGCACTCTTAATAAGAATGGAAATTGCTGCAGCCATTGTGGAAAACAATATGGGGTTTTCTTGAAAAACTAAAACTACTCTGTGGCCTAGAAACTCCATTTCTGGGTATATATCTAAAAAAACAAAAACACTAATTTGAAAAGATACACGTACCCCAATGTTCATAGCAGAATTATTTACAATTGTCAAGACAGGAAACAACATATGTGGCCATTGATAGAGGAATGGATAAAGAAGATGTGGTATACATACAATGGAATACTATTCAGCAATAAAAAGAATAAAATTTTGCCATTTGCAGCAACATGGAGGGATTTAGAGGGTATAATACTAAGCAAAATAAGTCAAACAGAGAAAGACAAATACTGTATGACATTACTTACATGTGGAATCTAAGAAGTATTAATATAACAAACTAGTGAGTGTAGCAAAAAGAACAAGTATTATATATATATATATATATATATATATATATGAAACTAATGGTTACCAGTGGGAGGAAGGACAGGGGAAGGGATACTATAGTGGTAGGGGAGTAAGAGGTACAAGCTATTATATATAAAATAAGTTATAAGGATATTTTGTACAACACGAGGATATAACCAATATTTTATAACTATAAATGGAGTATAACCTTCAAAAATTGTGACTCACTATACTGTACATCTGTGACATATAATATGATACTTCAACAACTATATTTCCATAAAATTATAATTCAATAAAATATTTAAAAATTGCCTAAATTAATGAAAGCCGGTTGAAAAAAATTTAGAGATGCTTGGTAACTCCATTCTATTTCATCATTTTAACAAAATTGTGTTCTGTTACAAAAATCAGCTATAGCATTTAGTGTATTATTTTTTCCTTTAGGTAATGTTCTAAGAAAAGTAAGTTTCTAGAGAAAAATGTTAAATGTGATAGTAAATATAAAGAGATATTTTCTAAGGTCAGAGATTTATTACTGTACAAAGGGTGACATAAATAAAATTAGACAGGAACTACACTCACATATCTTTTACTTAATTTTTTGAAGGTGGGAGGGAAGGGATCCTGCTTGTTGTCTCAGAACCTTGGACACAGTATCAACTTCATCCTCAACCTGGGTAGGGAAAACGCCATAAACAAATTAGGACTGGGGAGGCCAATGGGGTATTTCACAAATGAGGCAACTGACACAGAGAGGACAAGGTACATGCTCAGTTTCCAAAAAGAACAAGTGAAGAAATGGCACATATCTGCTGATTAACATTCAGTCCATGGGTCATGTTGCAATTCTAATAACAATACCACTGTTACATTCAAGAAATCCCCCAAATTATTTTTGACTATGAGTCAAGGAAGGCCATTGTCCAATTTTTTCATTACTATGATATGAACATAATCTGATTTTGGTGTTGACCATCTGGTGATGTCCATGTATAGAGTCTTCTCTTGTGTTGTTGGAAGAGGGTGTTTGCTATGACCGGTGCATTCTCTTGGCAAAACTCTATTAGCATTTGTCCTGCTTCATTCTGTATTCCAAGGACAAATTTGCCCATTACTCCAGGTGTTTCTTGACTTCCTACTTTTGCATTCCAGTCCCCTATAATCTAAAGGACATCTTTTTTGGGTGTTAGTTCTATAAGGTCTTGTAGGTCTTCATAGAACCATTCAACTTCAGCTTCTTCAGCATTACTGGTTGGGGCATAGACTTGGATTACTGTGATATTGAATGGTTTGCCTTGGAAATGAACAGAGATCATTCTGTCATTTCTGAGACTGCATCTAAGTACTGCATTTAGGACTATTTTGTTGACCATGATGGCTACTCCATTTCTTCTGAGGGATTCCTGCCCACAGTAGTAGATATAATGGTCATCTGAGTTAAGCTCACCCATTCCAGTCCATTTTAGTTTGCTGATTCCTAGAATGTCGATGTTCACTCTTTCCATCTCCTGTTTGACCACTTCCAATTTGCCTTGATTCATGGACCTAACATTCCAGGTTCCTATGCACTATTGCTCTTTCCAGCATCAGACCTTGCTACTATCACCAGTCATATCCACAACTGGGCATTGTTTTTGCCTTGACTCCATCCCTTCATTTTTTCTGGAGTTATTTCTCCACTGATCTCCAGTAGCATATTGGGCACCTGCCGACCTGGGGAGTTCCTCTTTCAGTATCCTATCATTTTGCCTTTTCATACTGTTCATGGGGTTCCCAAGGCAAGAATACTGAAGTGGTTTGCCATTCCCTTCTCCAGTGGACCACAAATATCTGTGAAAAGAAGAGAAGTGAAAAACAAAGGAGAAAAGGAAAGATATAGCATCTGAATTCAGAGTTCCAAAGAATAGCAAGGAGAGATAAGAAAGGCTTCCTCAGTGATCAATCCAAAGAAATAGAGGAAAACAACAGAATGGGAAAGACTAGAGATCTCTTCAAGAAAATTAGAGATACCAAGGGAACATTTCATGCAAAGATGGGCTTGATAAAGGACAGAAATGATATGGACCTAACAAAAGCAGAAGATACTAAGAAGAGGTGGCAAGAATACACAGGAGAACTGTACAAAAAAAGAACTTCATGACCCAGATAATCACAATGGTATGATCACTCACCTAGAGCCAGACATTCTGGAATGTGAAGTCAAGTGGGCCTTAGAAAGCCATCACTATGAACAAAGCTAGTGGTGGTGATGGAACTCCAATTGAACTATTTCAGATCCTGGAAGATGATGCTGATAAAGTGTTCCACTCAATATGCCAGCAAATTTGGAACACTCAGCAGTGGCCACAGGACTGGAAAAGGTCAGTTTTCATTCCAACCCCAAAGAAAGGCAGTGCCAAAGAATGCTCAAACTACCGCACAATTTCACTCATCTCACATGCTAGTAAAGTAATGCTCAAAATACTCCAAGCCAGGCTTCAGCAATACATGAAACATGAACTTCCAGATGTTCAAGCTGGTTTTAGAAAAGGCAGAGGAACCAGAGATCAAATTGCTAACATCTGCTGGATCATCGAAAAAAACAAGAGAATTCCAGAAAAACATCTATTTCTGCTTTGTTGACTATGCCAAAGCTTTTGACTGTGTGGATCACAATATATGTGGAAAATTCTTAAAGAGATGGGAACAGCAGACAACCTGACTTGCCTCTTGAGAAACCTATATGTAGATCAGGAAGCAACAGTTAGAACTGGACATGGAACAACAGACTGGTTCCAAATAGGAAAAGGAGTACGTCAAGGCTGCATATTGTCACTCTGCTTATTTAACTTATATGCAGAGTACATCATGAGAAACGCTGGACTGGAGGAAGCACAAGCTGGAATCAAGATTGGGGGGAGAAATATGAATAACCTCAGATATGCAGATGATACCACCCTTATGGCAGAAAGTGAAGAAGAACTAAAGAGCCTCTTGATGAGAGGGAAAGAAGAGAGTGAAAAAGTTGGCTTAAATCTCAACATTCAGAAAACGAAGATCATGGCATCCGGTCCCATCACTTCATGGGAAATAGGTGGGGAAACAGTGGAAACAGCGTCAGACTTTATTTTTCTGCGCTCCAAAATACTGCAGATGGTGATTGCAGCCATGAAATTAAAAGACACTTACTCGTTCAAAGGAAAGTTATGACCAACCTAGATAGCATATTCAAAAGCAGAGACATTACTTTGCCAACAAAGGTCCTTCTAGTCAAGACTATGGTTTTTCCAGTGGTCATGTATGGATGTGAGAGTTGGACTGTGAGGAAAGCTGAGTGCCAAAGAATTGATGCTTTTGAACTGTGGTGTTGGAGAAGACTCTTGAGAGTCCCTTGGACTGCAAGGAGATCCACCCAGTCCATTCTAAAGGAGATCAGTCCTGGGTGTTCTTTGGAAGGATTGATGCTGAAGCTGAAACTCCGGTACTCTGGCCACCTCATGAGAAGAGTTGACTCATTGGAAAAGACTCTGATGCTGAGACGGATTGGGGGCAGGAGGAGAAGGGGATGACAGAGGATGAGATGGCTGGATGGCATCACCAACTGGATGGACATGAGTTTGAGTGAACTCTGGGAATTGGTGATGGACAGAGAGGCCTGGTTTGCTACCATTCATGGGGTCGCAAAGAGTTGGACCCAGTTGAGTGAATGTACTGATGATATGAAAGCATATTTAACTCTCTCAGGCTGAAGGATGAGATCTTTAAAATTTAGTTTATGAAAATTAGTTTATGGTCTTCTCAGTGCAGATGTACGTGCCCCTCCCACATTCTTCCTTTTTTCTATCATGATACTTTCCCTCTTTTGATTGCTTTATGTCTTTTCCATCTTCCAGTGAACCCTAAGCTCTTTGAATGCAGACATCCTACTCATGCAGCTCAATGCCCTAAAGTTATATTATTGCCTAGAATGAAAATGCTTATTTTCTAAGTGAAAGAGTGAATGACCATTCGCCTATTCGCCTATTACTATTGTCTAGTTAGATGACCTGCTCATAGCTTGCTCTCAAGGTAATTAAGATGTTAGCTAATTTAGGTTACCATGCTTTACATTTTCAGGATATTTGAGTTTTTGCTGGGGACACATCCGAAACTATAGACACATCAATAAAAAATTCTGGCAATGGACTTTCAGTAATTATAATAGACAATTAAAGATGTATTTTTTTAAACAAAGACTCTTCGTATCACATCATGTAGGTAACCCACATCATAAAGCTAGCCCAGTGTCAGTGTTGTGTAGAGATGTAAGATATGTGTGTTTGCAGAGAGATCCAATGGGTCTGATGAATGCTGAGGTACAGGAGACTTTTCTGCTGCAATTGAACTTAACTAGATTAAACTTACTTTTGGCTTGCTTTGCAATGCCTCTGGTATACAATGATGTGAAAGAGAGAAGTAGTACAGTGGCTAGTTGCAAACTGAGTAAGCATGTGCCTCATGGCTATTGAGACATCCACTATTTTGTTATTTTTATTCTCACCTGGTAATGGTTCCAAATGTATGATATTTGGCCTAAAACAAAAAACAAACAAACAAAAACACATAAATCATTAGTTCCCAGTTAAACAGCCATTCTAAACCAAGAAATGTGTTTGGCATTTTCCAAAATGCTTTATTGGAATGATCAAGGGGTGGAAAGACTGGAGTTAGGTATAATGATAATTTTCTTTAAACGGGAGAAGGTCATGATGAAAGTTGCTTTTTATCAGTAATTAGAGTTCTGTAGCAACAACATGTCCTAATTATGATATTTAGACCATTAGCAAATGAATAATGTTATTTAGATTCTGCTACGGAAAATTACCCCAGGCCATGTGGCATCTTACAAAGTGATTGTGTATAAAGCTATTTGTGGTCTACATCTCATGCACTTACCTAACCCGTCTCACATACACACTCCATCTGGGCGCATTTATTAAGGGCACTATAGTGTTCAACACAGAACTTGAAAAGTGGCACCTCAGTGGGCTTGGAGACAGAGATGAACATCTCTGTATCTTATTAAATTTTGCACAACATGGTAAAGATTATGAATGGTGATATAAAGTGAAACACTGGTATCTAATAAACAATGAACATTTATGAATGACTAAAGTCCCCTTTGAATCATTCTTTCAGAAACATGGGCAATGAAATCGGAAGGATCTAAAATCAGAAATTAGAAAAATCTAGTGTTTATTTCAAAATAATTCAACCTAGCATCTATTTTAGTAACTTATAAGACCATCCATAATCATTTACATTCATAGTGTCAAGCAGCATACCCAGCAGTAGGACAGGAAGATGCCTGCCCTGTGGATCCCTATAGATGCTTCAGTCTAGATGAGTTTGAAATGTGTAACAAAAATTTTTACCCAGCAGACTATGAAGATTGATTCTTGGTACAGTTACCTAGACAATTTTTCACTTTTTGGGAGGAGAAAGAAATAATACTGATTTTATATTCCCTCAAAAACATTAAACATTCAAGGAACTTCCTGGGTCTGACTTGAATTGTTAGTCCAAAGAGGCTTGCCATTGGCTGACAATCTAGTGTTACCCAACCCAAGGGTGGCCCAGTCAAATTTGTCACAGAACAACAGTACTTCAGAGTCAATAACTCTTTTGTTTCAGGAAATTTTGCCACTTATTCAATCTAAGGTTTCATTTGCTGAATGACTTCCTCATTTTACCATCTAATGTGCTTCCTTATTCCTTCATCTTTTTACTTTTTATCTCTTTTAGTTATTCTTTCATCCAGCTATGGTTAATTTAATCTTTCCTCCTAAATAAATGCCTCTAACTCCTGAAGACACAAAGCCAAAGGCCAAATGACTAACTGCCAGTGTATGAAAACTTTCAAAGCTTGGTGAAGTGAGTGTCATTCAGTTCAGTTCAGTCACTAGTCATGTCTGACTCTTTGTAGCCCCATGAATTGCAGCAAACCAGGCCTCCCTGTCCATCACCAACTCCCGGAGTTCACCCAGACTCATGTCCATCGAGTCAGTGATGCCATCCAGCCATCTCATCCTCTGTCGTCCCCTTCTCCTCCTGCCCCCAATCCCTCCCA